>MU228144.1:4290560-4301972 GCA_018584345.1 Thuja plicata | reverse complement strand
TATATATATATATATTAGTTTATATATGTGTTATTATTAAATGTACATTATATATGTATACATATATGTGGGTGCACACACATATACCTCTACATATATTAGTATTATAACTTGTGTGTGTTTTATTTGTTTGTTCAAGGGTATTTTGATGTTTAATAGAATATATTGATTAAAATTAAAAATAATAATAAAAGATAATGAAAGGAAGCTCCTATTGGTAAAACTAGCTATCTAGGAGGGAGTTGAACTCAAGACCTCCTAGAAGTTAGGCTAGTTTGATTCCAAGTGGGCTATGTATTTTTCTTGAAATCTTTATGTTTAATATTCTTGTTATAGGTTTTTTGGGAGGCTACTTTAATTAAATTGATTAAGACACTTTATTATGTGTTTACGGGAATGTTGGTTTGATTTTTTTTCCAACCAACTATGGAAGTTGGAGAAGTTGCTTCCCATAAAGAAACTCCTCCAACCATATAGTTGGAGGATAAATAAAATGGGTTTGGAGAAATTTGGGGGATGAGAGATTTTGGAGGAAACAAATCTGGTAATTATTGCAAATTGGTTCCAGAAGTCATTTGGGGAAAAATTTGTCTCTGTGTGTTTTATTGATCATCTTTGTATGAGTACATTTGGGAAAGTTTTCTGAATAAATGTGCTAAATAATTCAGCAATGCATAAATGTTTGTTAAATTAATGAACATTTACAAACCTTTTAAACAACTATATGTAACATAGAAGAATGAAAATAAACTAATGTTGATTTTATCTTTTTTTATTTCTAATGCATGTTTCATTCTTTCCTTTCAAAAGTTTATGCAACTACAACAACAACAACTAAAATTTCAAAACATGGCCTTCCATAAAATTTCCTTTATAAGATTACATTACAAACTTTTTCTTTTATCCAAGCTAAATCTACAATGAAATTTACAGCCCTTTAACTTTTTTTTAAAAAACAACTTGATAACAGCAACTAACTCTTCAAAAAAATATCGAACTTTCTTTAATCTTCTTTTTTCCTAGTTGCATATACATCCTTTTCTTTCTCAATGAAAATAAAAATTTGCAGGATGAATACACAATGAGAACCACACTAGAAGCATTCCTTCACACCACCTTCTTATCATTTTATTCATATGCATAAACCTACAATAAAAATTATAGCTTGACCACTCACCTAGATGGTATGCTGGAAACCTAACCTTTGTGATTAGTAATGTGATATCTTGTAATGTTTTGTATTTTTTTTTCAAGTGAGGGTTTGTGAAACTTTAGAATTATTAGGGCCTTGTGAGTATCTTGGTTCTATCTCCTAGCACAGGGGTGGAACTTCACCATTTTCACATGGTTGGGTGGCAAAAATCTTTCAAGGTCCTGTTCGTGGTTCATGACTTGGATGTGTTCTATTCTATGCATTAATGAAGACCTTTCTATTATCATTTTTACTGAAAGAAAAATGTAAAGATATGTTGTAATTCCTTTAGGCCATTTTCGTACTTACTATTGTAATGATATTCATTATCAGAAAAATTTAATTATAAAGAAAAGCAATGTAATTGGGAGGGATAGTTCTAGGGTTTATTTTAAGGGATGTTATTTGAAAGATCAGAGTTAAAATGTAAAGTGTAAATATTGAATTACTCTCTCTATTTCTCCTATGTTGAAATAAAAGGAAATGTTTATTATGCTAAGGTTAAAATGTAATTTGTAAGAATAGTTATTTCAATGTGTAGGAAAGAGAAATGAAATTGATATATAATTGTAAATTAAATGTTATTTTTTTACCCTATCTCTTAAGTTATGAAATGTGAAAGTAAAGAAAAGAAATGAAATTCAATTTGGATAAGTAATGTAAAAATATTAATAAATGAATTCATTAAGGGAACCTTAAGTAAGGTAATTGTGAATGTATTAATGATGTAATGTTAGAAGAACAAAAAAATTGTTAGTTGCAATTTTTGGTCATAAGACCTTATTCCTTATTGGTTCCCTGGCGGGGAAATTACATTTGGTATCAGAGCCCTAGTTTCTACACTAGGAGCTCAGGGTCTATTTACGTTTAAAACTCAAAACTTTTGAACACATTGAATGCTCGTTTTAAGCTTGCACTTAAAACAGATATTTCACCACTCTTCCAGGATGCCTCTTGTTACCCGTGGAAGAGCTACGGATAGAGCTCCAGTGTCTTCCTTGAGATCTCACCTAGAGAATTCCCATGGGGTATATGAGGGAGAACACAACCAAGATAATCATAGAAATGAGATTTAGAGTAATGACTCAGAAGGAGCCCAACTTAGACAACTTCTGCATAGACTCGACAACCTTGAAAATAGAGTCAATGTTGAAGAAGGGAACCAAGCTCAACACCAAGATAGGGAAAGAGATAGGAGCCCTAGGAGAAGGAAAGTTATGAAATAAAATAAGGACAGGGATACCACTCACATGAGGGACTTTCTCAAAGTCGGGGTACCCCTTTTCTATGGCAACGAAGGGGGATCTACTGCGGAAACCTGGTTGTTTGACCTTGAGAGATGTTTCTCTATGCACCCTTTTAGTAGCAATGTCAAGGCCAGATGCACTATTATGAATTTTAGGAAGTTTGCATCTACATGGTGGCGTACAGAAGAAGACAAACTTTAAGTCACCATCAACATTGTTTCATGGGAATTATTCCTAGAAAGCTTTAAGGATTGGTTCATGTCTGATCAGTGGAGACAGGGAAGGGCAGAATAATTTCACCACCTCAAGCAAGCCAACATGTCAGTGGAAGAGTACAAAAGAAAGCTCTATGAACTTAAGCCTTTCTTAGGTTTTAGAGATGACGGACCCATTCTTGTCCAACACTTCATCAGAGGTCTGAATGACCAAATATCAGGAGAGATAGTAGTCTTAGAACCCAAGAATCTCTGGGATGCCATCACTAAGGCATATCTTATCAAAAGAAAGGTCAAAGGAAAAGGTGGCTACTCTAGTGGTTTAACTTTCAACGCTAGATCAAGTTCTAAGGGAAATTTTGATCAAGGAAATTCCAACTCCAAGAACCAACAATCCTCTTTCAAAGGTGGAAAAAAATTTCCTAAGAAGAAATTTTAAAATAATAACCAAGGTAATGGAAGGTCTCAACAACTTCAAAACTGAAGCAATTTTTGGGCACAACAAAGGATTCCTCCTCCACAATCCCAAAACTCTCATATTTTCAATAGAGGAGGTTATCAACAATCCAGTACTTCTCCTGCAAGGAATTTTGGTTGAAGCATGGGGTGTTATTCTTATGGACAACAAGGGCACATTGCAGTTCATTTCCCTCAGCACATGAACCCCACCCGTCAGAATCAAGCAATTTTAGAACCAACAGTAGGAGATGTCAGTCGATCTCACAGGGTGTTTACCACAGTGGAACACAGACAAGCTAACCACTAGAGCACAGACATAGAAGATTTAGGTTTGTTAAAAGGTAAAACTATTTTTATTCTCTTTGACTCAAGAGAAACTGACTCCTTCATATCTTCCTCTTTGATAGAAAAGTGTGGGCTAGCAGTAGTAGGTCAAGAAGTTCAATGGTAGGTAGAGCTAGCCTCAGGGGCTAAAATGACCACATATTTGTGTGTTCAAGGTTGCAACTTGGGATTAGGACCTTTCTCTTCCAATCTTGATCTTCAAGTTATTCCTCTTGGATCATATGGGGTTGTCATAGGAATGGATTGGTTGACAGCTCATGAAGCCAGGATAGATTTTAGAAAGAATCTCATTCATTTCTTGGATGATTTGGGTAAGCCCAAAACAATTTTTGGAATTCAATGACCTATTTCACTCTGGATGATATCATCTATGCAACTTAATAAATGCATGAGAAAGGGATGCCAACTTCTTGCAGTCTTAGTTAAATATTTGACTAACAAGGAAGATAGAGAAATTATACTTGAGCACCCTTTACTTTAAGAATTTGCAGACGTTTATCCAACTGAGATTCTGGGAATGCCTCCCAAAAGAGATATTGATTTCCGCATAGAATTGGTTCTAGGAGATAAACCTATCTCGAAATCTCCTTATTGCATGACAACTCATGAGTTGGGTGAGTTAAAAGTTCAAATAGAAGAAGTCTTGGAAAAAAGCTTTATCAGACCAAGTGTGTCACCTTAGGGAGCTCTGGTTATCTTTGTTAAAAAGGACAGTTCACTACGGTTTTGCATTGACTATCATCAACTCAAATGAAAGGAGCCAAGGTATTTTCCAAGATTGATCTGAAGTTGGGTTATCATCAGTTAAGGATTCATGAAGCTGACATTCACCGAATAGCTTTTTTTACTCTGTATGGACACAATGAATTTACCATAGTACCTTTTGGTCTCACAAATGCACCATCAGTATTCAATAGTCTTATAAATGGGGTATTCAGGACCTTCTTGGATAAATTTGTCATAATTTTCCTAGAAGATATTTTGGTGTATTCTAAGTCAGTAGAAGAACATGAGAAATAACTTCGAAAAGTGTTACAATTCCTTCATGAGAATCAATTGTTTGCAAACTTGGAGAAGTGTGAATTCTTTCAAGCTGAAGTTAATTATCTTGGTCATGTTATCTCAGGAGAAGGTATAGCAGTTGATCCCACCAAGATACAAGCTATAGTTGAATGGCCAACCCCCACCAATGTCTCAGAGGTTTGTAGTTGTATGGGTTTAGCTAGATACGACAGATGCTTTGTCCAAGGGTTCTCCAGAATATCTCATCCCATCACTTCCTTGCAAAGGAAAGGGAAGAAGTTTATTTGGACTAAGAAATGTTTAGAATCTTTTCAGATCCTAAAGGATAAATTGACCAGTGCCCTGATTTTGGCGGTACCTGACCCCATTGAACATTTTGTAGTTTGTACGAATGCATCCTTGGAAAGCATAGGGGTAGTATTAATGCAAGAAGGAAGATTTATTTCTTATGAGTCTAGAAAGCTCAAGGACCATGAGCTTAACTATCCCATGCATGATTTGGAGTTAGCAGCTATAATTTATGCCTTGAATCATTAGAGACACTTCTTATTAGGGCATCGATTTGAGTTACACACTGATCACCAAAGCCTTCAATACATATTTACTCAACCTAATCTCAACGCTAGGCAACGTCGATGGATGGAGTTCCTATGTGAGTATGATTTTGAGGTCAAATATATCCAAGGTAAGGAAAATGTGGTGGTAGATGCTTTGAGTAGAAGGAGACATGAGATATCCATGCTCTGCCTTTTGACTGATTTGAGAGGTCAGATCTTGCAGTCACTTTCTTCAAATACCTTGTATCAATAATTTAAAGCTAAAATTGAGGCAGGAAGGGCCTTAGAAGGAAGGTTTTCAAGGTATTCCCTAGAGTCAGATGGACTGCTAAGAAAGAAAGGCAGAATTTATGTACCACTTTCAGGTGATCTTTGAAGAGTCATCATGGTGGAAGCACATCATGCTCCCTATTTAGTTCATCCAGGTGTTAAGAAGATGTATTTAGATCTACAATAGTTATACTTTTGGTCAGGTATGAAGAGGGATATAGCAAATTTTTTGGCTAGGTGTCTAGAATGTCAAAGGATCAAGGTCAAGCATCATCACCCAGCCGGTCTCCTTCAACCACATTTGATTCCTGAATGGAAATGGGATACGATATCTATGGACTGCATTGTGGGACTACAAGTCACATATCAGAGACATGATGCTATCATGGTCACAATGGATAAGTTAATCAAGGTAGCACATTTCTATCCTATGCATTCATCCTATACTACTACCTCAGTAGCCTGAGTCTTCATGAAGGATATAGTCAAACTGCATGGTGTTCCTAGAAATGTTACCTCTGATAGAGATCCAGTATTCACTTCAGAGTTCTGGACCTCTTTGCACCATGCTTTAGGGACTCAGTTGAATTTCAGTTTAGCATATCACCCAGAGACTGATGGTCGGACAGAGTGAGTTAATCAGGTTCTTGAGGACATTCTTAGGATGTATGTGATGGACAAACAGACCCATTGGGAAGATTATGTGTACCTAGTGGAGTTTTCATACAATAATGGTTATCACAGTTCTTTGGGGATGTCACCATTTTAGGCTCTTTATAGTCATCCTTGTCATACCCCTCTAATTTGGGATCGCTTGGAGGATATAGTACAACTTGGCCCCAAGATGTTGCAGGATATGGAATAGCAGGTACAGAGGATCAGAGAGCATCTTGTGATAACTCAGGATAGGAAAAAGAAGTATGTTGATGCTCATAGGATTGATAGGCAATTTTCTATTGGAGATAAGGTGTTTCTGAGAGTCCACCCACGTAAGAGCCCTATTTGTTATGGAAAAGGTTCTAAGTTGGCACCACGATTTGTGGGTCCATTTAAGATCCTTGAGAGGATAGGACCAGTTTCTTACTGACTTTCCCTACCGCCTAGTCTTGCACGTGTGCATGATGTATTTCACGTATCTTTACTTAGAGAGTATATTCCTGATTTGACCCATGTTTTGGATTGGAACACTTTACAGGAAGAGGATGGGAAGCTAGCTTTGGAGCTAGTATGTATACTCAAGCAGTGGACTTTGACCCTTAGGGGATGCAGTATAGAGAAGGTAAGGGTCCAATGGGACTTGAGTGATGAGACCTCTGCTACCTGGGAGGATGCTAGAAGACTAAGTTCTATGTATCCATACTTATTTGTAGGCTTCCAAGAGTAATCCTAATCCTAGGGGGAGAGAATGTAATGCCCACCCTAGCATCTTCCTATGTCAGACTGACAAGATTATTGCTTTGACACTTTGGATTATATGTTTGGACTATGATCACTATTTAGTTAGCATTTTATGAGACATTTGAGCATATCTATGTATTTGGTTATTGTAGTCTATTTCGAAATATTAAATGAGTTAGCATTTAATAATGAATTCTTAGAAATGAACTATTAAGTGAAATCTTTTACATTGATTTATGTTATGATATTTATATTATGATCTAACCCTGCTGACCCCATTATGATTTGATGTTTACTAGTTGATGTGAGTGTAGGATGAGGAGTGGCAATCGTAGTTACTCCTATGAGAGGTCCACACGATGTCGCACTCTCCCTCCTTGTTTTCCATTGTCTGTTTATATATATATATATATATATATATATATATCAGTTGGTGATGCAAGATGCAGGGACCAGGCATCATCTCCACCTGGCTACACAGGTCTGAGCGTGCCTTCAAAATCCTTGAAATGTTGTTGTGTGGAGATTTAACCAAGCTACTCTCAAGGTTACCTGTGGACTTAGTTTGTGTTAGGAGGTTACCCTAGTTGGGGAATATGAATGCAGTCTTATGATGTTATCCTGTGGTTTATGTTACGATGTTGGTAGGATTTCTGATATATATATATATATATATATATATATATATATATCTAAAATTAGTTTATATATGTGTTATTATTAAATGTACATTATATATGTATAAGTATATGTGGGTGCACACACATATACCTCTACATATATAAATATTATTACTTGTGTGTGTTTTATTTGTTTTTTCAAGGGTATTTTGATGTTTAATAAATTATATTGAATAAAAGTAAAAATAATAATAAAAGATAATGAAAGGAAGCTGCTATTGGTAAAACTAGCTATCTAGGAGAGAATTGAACTCAAGTCCTCCTAGAAGTTAGGCTATTTTGATTCCAAGTGGGCTATCTATTTTTCTTGAAAGCTTTATGTTTAATCTTCTTGTTATAGGATTCTTGGAAGGCTATTTTAATTAAATTTATAAATAAACTTTATTATGTGTTTACGAGAATATTGGTTTGGTTTTTTTTCCAACCAACTATGGAAGTTGGAGAAGTTGCTTCCCGTAAAGAAACTCCTCCAACCATATAGTTGGAGGATAAATCAAATGGGGGAAAAATTTGTCTCTGTGTGTTTTATTGATCATCTTTCTATGAATACATTTGGGAAAGTTTTCTGAGTAAGGAAGAGGGTTTTGGTTTCTAGAGGAGACTCTACTAGCAGGCTACCATCTCACTCAAAGCTTGGAGGTATTCCAGGGGTGTGCTCCATCCATTGTGAGGTTTCTTCGTAGGACTCCAAGTAGGATCTGGATCCGGAAGAGTTTACTTCTTCCTGTATGTGTGTGAATGTTTTTGTGGAATTATTCATAAGTGTTTTCATATTAGTGTGATGATAGGATGATATATATTTTTATCTAGTTGTTTAAAAATATTACAACCAGGAAAATGTGATCATTCCTTTTATCATTTCTTTTATCCAAATGTTGTATGTGTTATGACAGTTCAAATTATTACAAAACCATAAACTCTAACTTCAAATTTTTTTATTTTCTACCTTATTCTAGAGATATCATTTCACATCCAATAAAAATGTGCATACGTTCCATTGTCAAATCATCACTACATGGCTGATTACTAATCAACTAGTCATTTAAATAGGATGTGTAACCAGTTTTTTTGTAAACATATGCTATGTTATGTAAACTCGATCTAAGGAATGAATTATGAAAGTCAACATTATCAAACAAATAATACTTGTCAAATTACTAAACTTTATTAATTGTTTCAACAACCTTTTTTTATTCTTTGTTGTTATGAAGATGAGTTTGTATCTTGTTGTTGCCAATTGACACACTGATTTCCTGTCACTGCCATTTTTCCCTTCTTGCCGCTTGGGTGACAAAAACCATAATTATATGTTTTATGCCATTACACCCAAATGCAAAAAGAAAATAATAACAATACAGAATATATCTCTTCAACATATTCACGCATAATAGTTCTGCTATGAATCCAGGATTATACAAATATAACATTTAAGTATAAGTTATACAAATATATACTTTAAGTTATATTTGTATAAATACCATTCAGGATGTTTGAGATAGGTTTCAGCTTCATAGGAGTTAAGATGCAAATTTCAAATTTTGGGGATTTTAAAAAAAAATTCAGGCTTAGCCAAATTTCAGGCACATGAGGGTTCCCTAGATTTATGAACAAGTTATGGAACATGGTGTTAATGCATGTGGAATTTTATATTTTGTACCTTATGAATGTTTATACATGGTTTTTTTGGCTTTATAAGATGTTACTCACGTGATTTTTGTACTTTTCTTATGATAGAATCCATAATATAGGGCTAGGACTCGTTCGGGTGGCTCGAGTGCACCGGAGGGTTCCCTAGACCTGTGAGTTGTATCTTTTGAAATTAATTGATGTTTTCATGGCTTGTGTTTTTGGGTAGGGGAATAGGTACCCTAGGTGAGTGGCTCACCATAGGTGTTCAAACCCTAAAGTGGTTTCCAGATGATCCTATGGGTGGGTTAGTAAAAAGTGATAACCTAATAATGAATTCTGGGAAAGGGGGGAAACAAAAGATAATAAAACAAAATATTTTAATGGCCACATAGTCATGTTGGAGTAGCAGGACCATGGGTAACTACCAGGGAGGATCCCTATTGAGAAAGGGGGTATCGGGGTTACATGGTTGCCAAGGAGGATCCCAAAATACTAGATATGTAATGACACTCACTTAGAGGGTATGCTAGAAACCTAACCTTTGTGATTAGTAATGTGATTTATTGTAATGTTTTGTATTTATTTTCAAGTGAGGGTTTGTGAAAATTTATAATGCTTAAAGCCTTGTGATTATATTGGTTCTATCTCCTAGCACAAGGGGTGGAACTTCAGCAGTTTCACATGGTTGGGTGGCAAAAATCTTTCGAGGTCTTGTTCGTGGTTTGTGAATTGGATGTGTTATATTCTATGCATTAATGAAGACCTTTCTATTATCATTGTTACTAAAAGAAAGATGTAAAGATATGTTGTAATGCCTTTAGGCTATTTTTGTACTTACTATTGTAATTATATTCATTATGAGAAAAATGTAATTATAAAGCAAATCAATGTAATTGGGAGGGATAGTTCTAGGGTTTATTTTAAGGGATATTATTTGAAAGATCAAAGTTGAAATGTAAAGTGTAAATATTGAATTACTCTCTCTATCTCTCTTATGTTGAAATAAAAGGAAATGTTTATTATGCTGAGGTTAAAATGTAATCTGTAAGAATAGTTATTTCAATGTGTAGGAAAGAGAAATGAAATTGATATATAATTGTAAATGAAATGTTATTTTTACCTATCTCTTAAGTTATGAAATGTGAAAGTAAAGAAAAAAAATGAAATTCAATTTGGATAAGTAATGTAAAAATGTTAATAAATGAATTCATTAAGGGAACCTTAAGGAAGGTAGTTGTGAATGTATTAATGATGTAATGTTAGAAAAAAGAAATTGTTAGTTGCAATTTTTGGTCATAAGACCTAATTCCTTATGGATTTCCTGGCGGGGACATTACATGGTGTCACTCAGTGATCATGTAACCGACGGTTCAAAAATTGTTTCCTTGTATACTAATGACAACTTATGATCCTTTAAGGATTATCATTATGATCTTTGGGTAGGTAAAGCTTTAGTTGGGGGGCTTGTTTACACGACTTCAACTGGTGTAGAAGCACAATTTTATGGTAACATATGATGTGATTAAATGATCCTTAGAGAAATAGAGTGCCAAGTACATGAAGAATTCACTACAAGTAACAGCTCGTGCACTTCATTTACGACTAGAAGAAAAGGTAAAAAAAATAGTCTATTATTTACTGGATTTACTGGGTCTGCCTAATACACCAACCATACTACGGCCCACTCCTCACACTTTGTCAACGATTTGGACAGTGACTGTCCCATGTGAGGACTGGGATATTTGGGGGGAAAAAAGGTCACCCTCAACTTCACCTCCACTGTAAAACCTAGTGTTGGACTGACGACAAGGAGATTTGGAAAACCCTAATCATTCTGAAATGGATGACACTAATGGGTTGAGATGGAATTTGACTACACAGCTCGAGTAAGGGAGTGGTTGGGAGATTATTGTGTCTATCAAGCGACACATGGATTGGAATTTGTGGTGGTCCCCTAAACCATACCATACACCTGCATTCACTGTATTTGCTGAGATGGAGGACTGAGAGACCAATATTGAGATAAATACTTGAAGCTGAACGTACATAATCAGTGTATATTTTTAAAATTTTGTTGTCGTATGCACAGTGACATGGATCATAGTGCTCCTTTTTTTCTAGATAACATATTCATGTGGTGTATGGGTTGTAAGTGACCTAATATGTTGTAAGTAGTATGTAGTATGCAACCTTGGTCAGCACTCTTTTTGTAAAGTGTCAATTTTTCTCTACACCTAAGGGCTTATGATTTATCAAATTTTTGTAATAAGCAAGGATATCAGGTTCTCTTATAGATTCTTTCCCAGTTGAGCTCTTGAATCGGTTTATATATATATATATATATATATATATATATATATATATATATATATAGATATATATATATACACATATATA
>MU228144.1:4226696-4249772 GCA_018584345.1 Thuja plicata | reverse complement strand
TTTGCTTACTATTTAAAAATAAGATCTACATATTTATTTACTTTTTGTTTTTTGTTTTTTGTTTTTGTTTTTGTTTTTTTTTTTGTTTTTGTTTTTGTTTTTTTACAAATCAGCACACACACACACATATAAATGTGTTGAATAATTCAACAATGGATAAATATTTTTTATATTAATGAACATTTACAAACTTTTTAAACAACTACATGTAACATAGAAGAATGAAAATAACCTAATGCTGATTTTATCTTTTGATTTCCAATGAATGTTTTATTCTTTCCTTTTAAAATTTTATGCAACTATAATAGTAACAACTAAAATTTCAAAACAGAAACTTTCATAAAATTTCCTTTGCAAGATTACATTACAAACTTTTTCCTTTATCCAAGTTAAATCTACAATGAAATTTATAGCCCTTTAACTCTTTTTTTTAAACACACAACTTCATAACAACAACTAACTCTTCAAAAAATATATCAAACTTTCTTAAATCTTCATATTTCCTAGTTGCATATACATCCTTTTCTTTCTCAATGAAAATACAACTTTGAAAGATTAATACACAATGAGAACCACACTAGAAACATTCTTTCACGTCATCTTCTTATCCTTTTATTCATATGCATAAACCTGCAATAAAACATTTACCTTGACCATGGAGGCTCACCTCTCAACCTAGGCCTCTAAGAGGCCACCCCTAGCTTGGGGAACCAAAGATAGATGGGTTACATAAAACCAAAACCAACTAAAATGATACAACATTAAACAACAGTGAACTCCCATCCATGGCTTCATAATAGGTATACCTATTACCCAAGACATGGGGTGAAGGTGGGCCAAATACCCAAGAGGAGAATGCCAAGAAAAATAAGTAAACACAATGCCTTCACAAGGCTTCAACAAACAACTTCACAAGTTCCTTCATTTGCACAACAAAAACCCTTATGACCCCCAAAGCATCAATCCAAAATACTACCCTTATGGCTGTTAGAGTAATAGTCTATCGGGGTTACTAATTTAAATCATTATGATCTAATTAGTAACTTCCCTATTCACTCTAGTTTGCTTCAGCTAACCTTAGGCAGTTTATATTGTGTTAGTAGTTTCCCTTTTAGGGTTTCGGCATCCTTTATAAGGATTGTCCGCTTTCATTTCATAAGGAGATTGTATTATTTTGATCATTGTTAATAGAAGATTATTTCTGTCACAATGCTTTTGCAGTCTCTGGCCTATCGGCCGCCATAGCTTTCTGGATCCTTCTCTCTTCTGTCTGTTTCATTCTATTTTTAATAGCTATGCATGCAGGTGATCTTGGTAGATTGATATTCATCAATTCCAATAATGGCCCCCAAATGCACAAAAAAAAACATGGCATCATTGATCCCATACTCCATGTTTACCCATCTCCTCCATGAGGAGAGAATCTACACTCAAGGGTTTTCCAAAGAAAACTCCCTTCACCCCCAAGGTTATTCTTCCCTCCTAAGGGTGAGTGTGCCTTGAAACTTTGATTTACATAATTACAACACAAAACAAACTACACATTACAACAAGAAATAAAATCCATAAAAATTACATCTCAAACTCATATAAGCTTACACTAAAATTCATTCACATTCATACCTTTTCAACAAGTAAATGAAAACAAGAAATGGAGTGCTTCCACCAGCCTAAGTCCAAGCTTATGGCAATGAAATTTATAGAAGAGATTCTCTTTTGTCCAAGTCCTTCCTACCCAAAATCCTTACTAACTATATCAATCTCTAAAGATAAAGAGTGGGTGATCAAAAGCTAATATTTCCCCAAGTCCCTCTAAAGGCCTCCTACCAACCTCCCAACCAATTTTCATAAAGAGGGTGTGGCTTAAGAAAGTCATTTTCTACTTTCTTGTCTTCCCTCATAAATATGAGATGGAGACCAAAAATGGGGAAAAGGAGATGGGCTTGTCCTCTTTCCCCAAGCCCAAAATTTGCCACTTGACTTAAGAAGCATTTTAGATGGGTGATAAATTTGTTTTGGGCTCTAAATTAACCAAAATCTAACCCACAACCCATATTATACCAAGTGGGGTAGTTAAAATTTACCCAAACTACACCCTAGAGTCTTATTTAACCCTCCAAAAAACCCCTTTAAGTTTACCTACGGGTTCATCAAGATTTGACCCAATTTATAGCTTCCTAACCAAGGGGTCTACATGGGAACACTACAAGATAAACTCAGGGTAAAAGTCACACTCCATCCTACTCACAAAGTCTTTTCATGCCAACACAACACATATTACAATTGTCACTTGACACTACAAAATTACACATCGCATACAAACATGGAAAGACCACTGGGATGATCACATATTTATAATTTATAATTAATATAATCATACAACATCATAGTTACGAAATAAAATACATAAAAACAAGGTTTTGTCTCTTCATTAGATGCAACCTTGGCTTTCACTAATTTCACAGTGGTCTAATCTTGGTTCCCCGATTTATTTCCATTGTTAAATTTCCTACACAACTAAATTCAAATATTAGTAATCCAAGAAAAAAATACATAAAAATAATATAAATAATTGACAATATTTAAGCTTATATCATGAAATTAAAATATTTTCATAATACAATCATAATTAAATTATCATGGAAACTATTGTCATGTCAGCAATGATTCCTCTTGAAGACACATGTCAAAATAATTTAATGAAGATAATCCACTTGATCACTTAACTTTTGGTTATTTCCAATCCACTCTAAATCATAACTCAATATGACTAAGGCCATTAAAATCAATTCAATGTTTAACTACATCATCATAATAATCATCTAATTCGACTAATCAAAATGCATGTATTAATGTACTAACCATATCACGGGTAATAATATATCATACATCATCAACTTAAGTACTAGGATCAACATAAAATGAAATACATCACATCACATGACGTTAAACCATCTATCTAATAGAGTCTAATCCATAATGTATCAAAATAGTATATCAAATAGAAGGTTTATCATGAGAGTAAGTGGAATGTCTTAACTACTTGAAATAGGGCCTCACAAAACATCATTTAGAGGAATGAATTCAAAATGCCAAACATAAAATACAAGAATCCTCAAACCCCTTATTATAAATCATTATTAAAATGAATTTTCATCAAATTATCTCAAGAGAAAGATATATGTGTGTGTACAATTGCCATTAAATTTTGCAAGGAAAAACTTATGGCATTGTTTCCATACTACACCTCATTTCAAACCTTTAATCTTTCTAATTCTTCTATAAAAGGGTCATATTTGCAAAGTTAAGATTTTATTAGATGTGTGAGACTCTGGAGGGGTCTTACATCTTACCCCCCTTGTCTTTGACTTCCTCCTAGAATTCATCCAAATCTAGGGACATACTCCTCATCCAAGGATGTTACTAAATCATATAAACTTTAATCTTATTGGCGAGAAAATTAAATAAGAAATCTCATGTTCATACATACTTATGTTAGGCATGAATACTTATTCCCTTAACCTTATGAAATGTAGATCTTGAGCCATAACTCATGGTAAAAACATATGTTTTTCCCAAATTTAGGCACTTCACAAATTTATGAATAAATTTAACATATAATAGAAAAATTTATCTTCAATATTCCTAATGCATCCTTTGTTTGATGATATCATTTTTTGGTACTTATCATGCTGTTGATGTTCATGTTTTTGTCATTGATGTTAACATATATTTCTATGAAGAAACAGACTGGTTACTTAACTGGCATAAGTGTATGGACACTGTATAGATTATTTAGAATGATCGAAGTTGGATTTTAGCAGAAGGATGTGTGTTGATCTTATTCCTAAGGTCGCTTGGCTTAATGTTACATATTGTGGATGTTACATTTGATTTGGTGAATACTAATTTTCTGGATTGTAACTATGATTCTGGATAGAGCAGGTCTTTGTGTTTCTGGTGTATCTTTCTGGCGAAGATATTTTAGAAGAAGTGAGCTTATTGGTGGATAGTCGACATATGTTTGAGTAATGGGTTGAGTTTGATTTCTGTATTGTTATTGGTGACATTAGCTATGGCATTTATTCTGGAGAAGACCTATTTACTAGCCAACTTCAGACATGTAGCATGTGAAATTAATTATGAGCATGGAATGTAGATTTGGAAGTATATGTGATGGATTGTAATTGATGTTTACTTGTTATAGGTAACGTGTGTATCTTTGCAAGGGGTTATGTAATTATTTGTATGATGGAAATCCTTAATTGGTCGACCTAGTTAATTATGTATTGGGAAAACTTAATTGGCCGACCTAATGAATTATTGTAAGAGGGTATATATGAGAGATCTTTTCTTATGGAGAAGATGTGGTAGAGATTAAAAGGGGTAGAGATGTGTGGAAGTTGTGAAGCTTCTTGGCTGCTAGATGTACACCAGAGTTGATGATTGTTATACTTCATTGGAACTGACCAAGCAAAGACAGTTTCTATCAGACAGTTCATTGGATTGTATATTTTCTTTATACATTTTATTCAGATTGTAAATCCTAGAGGATGGCTTTAACCTTCTTTGGGTAGTGTGCCTTGGCAGTGAGCCTACTATTTTATTTGACTCCTAATAGGGTCTATCTCCTAACACGGAATGTGTACTGTAATGTTGTAACAAGATCCTAAAAGGGCTAATATATTTTAATAGGAATACTATACTCTCAGTACATTATTTGTGGGTGTTAATTCCCACCGGGCTTTTACCTTTAATAGGGTTTCCTCCACAATAAATATTATGTTATGGTGTTGGCATTTACTATAGTTAATTATGTATTGGGAAAGCTTAACTAGCTAACCTAATGAATTATTGTAATAGCGTATTTATGAGAGATCTTTTCTTATGGAGAAGATGTGGCAGAGATTAAAAGGGGTGGAGATGTGTGGAAGTTGTGAAGCTTGTTGGCTGCTGGATGTACACCAGAGTTTATGATTGTTATACTTCATTGGAGCTAACCAAGAAAAGATAGTTTCTATCAAACAGTTTATTGGATTGTGTATTTTCTTTATACACTATTCAGATTGTAAATCCTAGAGGTTGTCTTTAACCTTCTTTGGGCAGTGTTCCTTGGTAGTGAGCCTACTATTTTATTTGACTCCTAACAGGGTTTGTCTCCTAAAATGGAATGTGTAATATAATGTTGTAACAAGCTCCTAATAGGGTTAATATCTTTTAATAGGAATACTATACTCTTAGTACATTATTTGTGGGTGTTAATTCCCACCAGACTTTTACCTTTAACAGGGTTTCCTTGACAATAAATATTATGTTATGGTGTTGGCATTTACTGTGTTATCATTTACTTTTGCTGATATGGTTTATAAATTTTAATGTTTAATAATCTATACTACAACTAATTCACCCCCCCCCCTCTCAGTTGTCTTGTGGACCTTTAATTCCTAATAATTGGTATTAGAGCTACTGGTCCTTAGAGAGAAAGTTTAACAGCTTGAGGTGATCTTGAATATGACGTACTACAGGAAGGATAGTCCAAAGTTTGATCCTAAAAAATTTAATAGTTGGAAGAACAAGATGAGAACGCATTTTTTATGTCTGGGAATTGATTACTGGGTGATCACAAAGAAGGATGAAAAGATAGAAATTGAGGATGAGTTAGAGAAGGCTACTTAAGATCAAAAGAAGTTATTTTCATACAATATGGTTGCAAGGGAATCTTTGATCAGCGCTCTTTCAGAGGGAGAATTCACTGGAGTAAAGGACTTGGACTCTGCACATGAGATCTGGACAAGAATAGAAGCATTATATGTTGGAGACAAGTTTAAAAAGCAAGAAAAGTTACAGAACTAGAAGACAAAGATGGAAAAACTGAAGATGAGAGAAGATGAGAACATTAGGGCATATGCATAGAGAATTACTAAAGTGGTTACTGGCATTAGAAACTCTAGAGGAACTTACAGTGAGGAAGAAGTGATTGCAAAGATACTCAGATATTTGACACCTATATATAGAACCAAAGTACAAGCTATAGAGGAAATTATACCTTTGACACCTAACTTCACCAGAGAAATGTTGATTGGAAAACTAACTACATTTGAGGTTGCAGAATTGGGAGACACTTTACCTAAATTTGAATCAGCATTCAAGGCAACTGTACACAAGAACAAAAAGACCTTATCTAGAAATGCAAGCACCAACAATAGTGACATAAGAGAAGAGCTTGAATCTTATGATGATGAATGGAAATAGATACAGGAGGAAGAAAGAAAGCTAGATGAAATTGTGGCACTGATTGGTAGAAGAGAAAAGAGAGGTAAGGGTAAATTTGAAGGAAAATTACCTTTGAAATGTTTTTCATATAACAAGATTGGTCATTTTGCATCTAGATGTCCTACAAGAGTTCCAAAGCACAAACCTAAGTTTTTCAAGTCTAAATACTCAAAAGACAAGGAATTTTATTATGCTAGTGAGGGTATATCAGATGATGATGATAGTGACTATGATGAAATTGGATTTATTGCTATTAAGGATGATGTACATGTGCATGAAGAAAAATCCTTAGTATCTTGAGTTGAAAAGAAATCTAAATGGTTTATAGATAGTGGTTGTTCACATCATATGACTGGAGATGAAAACAAGTTTGTGAGTTTGAAAATACATGATGGAGGTGTTGTCAAATTTGGTGACAATACTCCTAAGCTTATTATTGGAATTGGATCTATCCCTTTTGATGGAAAGACTAACACTGACAATGTATTACTTGTTGATGGACTTTAGCATAATCTGTTGAGTGTTGGCCAGTTAGTACACAAGGTTTATCAATTGAAATTCATTGATGGGAAATGCTCGATCAGAAGTAAAGAAGGAGACATGATCACATCTGGTACTAAATCTAGAGGTAATGTATTTGAATTGAACACATCTGAAGCTTCTTGTTTTATTTCGAAGGTTGATGATAGTTGGTTATGGCACAAAAGATTTTTTCATGTTAACTTTGATAACATTGTGAAGGCATGTATGACAAAAGTAGTAAGAGATCTACCTAAGATTGTAAATCCATCTAATACTATGTGTAGAGAATGTGTTATGGGGAAGAAGACTAGAAGCAATTTTAAAAGTGAAGCTTATTCAACGAAAATGAAGTTGGATTTGATACATATAGATATGTGTGGTCCTACACAAACAATATCATACTATGGTGAAAGGTACTTTATACTATTTGTTGATGAATTTTCTAGAATGATGTGGGTTACATATTTAAGAGAGAAATATGAAGCATTTGACAAGTTCAATTTATTCAAAGAAAAAGTTGAGAATGAACATGGTTTAAAGATGAAGTGCTTGAGATCAGACAAAGGAGGAGATTTTACATCAGAGCTTAATACATACTATGAAGAAAATGGAATACACAAACAGACTTTAGCCCCTAGAACTCAACAATAGAATGGGATAGCAAAGCGAAGAAATGTAACTATATTAGATGTTGCAAGGACTATGTTTCTAGAAGGAAATGTGTCACATGTTCATTGGAGAGAAGAATTTGGGACTATTGTATACACACTGAACAAAATTTAGATCAGAGAAGGTACAAGTAAAACCCCTTATGAATTATGGTTTGATCATACACCTATTGTGAAATATTTCAGAATATTTGGAAGTAAATGTTATATCAAGAGAGATGATGAGATAGGCAATTTTGATGCTAGAAGTGATGAAGAAATATTTCTTGGTTATTCCACTAAGAATAAAGCTTATAAATGTTTCAATCTAAGATTGAGGAAATTTATTGAAAGCACCAATGTGAGGATAGATGAAAAGTTTCAGATTCAGGAAAGGATGTATGATTGTGGTCAGATTACAGAAACAAAAGAGGTTACTATTGAACCTGAAGAATCTTTGATGTTTGACAATGAGATTGAAGATGAATAGATTGAAGCTACTAAGACATTGAAGACACCAAGGTATGTTAAGAGGAACCATCCTTGAGATCAAATTATTTATGATGCAAGAAAATGCATGATGACTAGATATAGAGTTAGAGATGAGATTTGTTTGATCTCTCAAGTTGAACCAAAGACTACTGATGAAGCATGTAGAGATTAATCTTTGACTAAAGCTATGGAAGAAGAACTAGAAAAAATAAAGAAAAACAATAATTGGGAATTGGTTCCAAGACCTAAGAACAAAAATGTGATTGGTACTAAATGGGTTTTCAGAAATAAGATGAATGAGGAAGGAACAGTGGTAAGAAACAAGGCTAGACTGGTATGTAAAGGATACTCACAACAAGAAGGCATAAACTATGAAGAAACATTTGCTCATATTGCTAGATTGGAAGCTGTGAGTTTATTCCTTGCTTATGTTACATATACAGACTTTAAGGTTTATTAGATGGATGTGAAGTCATCATTCTTGAATGGTGATCTAGAAGAAGAATTTTACATTGAGCAACTTGATTTTTTCCTTTGACAGATGATGAAAATGTGGTTTGCAGACTAAAGAAAGAACTGTATGGACTGAAACAAGCACCAAGGGCATGGTATGCAAGACTGGAAAAATATCTACTTTGTCTTGGTTTCAGGAAAGGTAATGTAGATAGTAATTTATACTTAAGAACTAAAGATGGAATCTTGATTATAGAAGTTTTTGTTGATGATATCATTTTTGGAGGCAATGATAAGATGAGTAAGAAGTTTTCTCAAGAAATGGAAAACAAATTTGAAATGTCAATGATTGGTGAGATGAAATTTGTTCATGGTTTGCAAATTAATCAGAGTAAGAATGGTAGTTTTATATCTTAGACCAAGTATCTTAAGGAAATGTTGAAAAAGTTTGGAATGGAATATTGTAAACCTCTTGGAACTCCTATGGTGATAGGAAAAAAACTGACTAATAGTGATGAGACTCAAAGTGTTGTTCAAAATAAGTAATGATCGATGATTGGAGGTCTACAATATCTAACATACACTAGACCAGATATTACCAATGCAGTTGGAATTATGGCTAGCTATTAGGCAGATCCTAAAGAAACACATTTTGCTACTATGAAAAGAATTTTTAGATATTTGAAAGGGACAATAGAATATGGATTATGGTATGAAAAATTTGATGATTTTACTTTGCAAGCTTTTACTGATGTTGATTGGGCTGGTAATGTGGATGACAAGAAGAGTACAAGTGGTGGTGCAATTTTCCTTGGGAAAAGGCTTGTTTCTTGGTTGAGAAAGAAGCAGAACTGTATTTCTCAATCTACTACTAAGTCAGAATATGTTGTTGCTGCAATAAATTGCACACAAGTTGTTTGGATGAAACAAATGCTGGAAGACATTTGAATAATTTTCAATAAGTTGGTGGTTATTCATTATGATAAAACTAGCACAGTAAACATGTCAAAGAATCCTTTAATGTATTCAAAAACTAAGCATATTTCTATTAAGTATCATTTCTTGACGGATAAGGTAGCAAATAAAGAAATTAGACTGGAGTACATTAGCACAAAGGAACAAATAGCATATATATTTACCAACCCGTTGCCAAAAGAGGATTTTTAATATCTCAGAGGCATTCTTGGGGTGGTGGCCCCTCCCAATGGTAATTAATTAATGCAGATATGCATCATTCCAATGGCTTTCAGAGCTATATCACTCTCTGGACTTGATGTATGGATCTACTCCTTAGGGGGAGTGATCGCAGGAGAACATTATGGAGTACATTTGGGTGATCTTGCACCTAGTTGATAGACATGAAGATTTGAAAAAGATACACCTTATAGAAGACTATAGATGAGTTATGGCACCCTTTTCCATTATTTCCAAAGGGGGAAGGAATCTATGTTAAAATCCCTACTATTTTGGGGAGATTTGTGTTGAGGATATTGAGAAGATTGTATTAAGAGAGAGTAATTTTGGATTGATGCATATGGATTTTCCCATATGTTTCCATCAAGGTGAAAGGGAGATATTGTTGGATGATATCAGTTTTTGGTACTGATCATGTTGTTCATGTTCATGTTTTTGTCACTGATGTCAACATATATTTCTATGGAGAAATAGACTAGTTACTTGACTTTTAGAAGTGTACAGACACTTTACGAATGATTCAGAGTGATTGAAGTTGGATATTAGTAGAAAGATGTGTTCTAACCTTATTCCTAAGGTTTCTTGGCTTAATGCTACATATTGTGGATGTTACATTTGATTTGGTGAAGACTGGTTTGCTGGATTGTAACTATGATTCTGGACAAAGCAGGTCTCTGTGTTTCTGGTGTATCTTTCTGGTGAAGATATTTCTGAAGAAGCGATCTTACTAGTGGATAGCCAACATATTTTTTAGTAATGGGCTGATTTTGATTGGTGTACTGTTACTGGTGATGTCAGTTGTAGCATGTATTCTAGAGAAGACCTATTTACTAGCTGACTTCATAATGTAGCGTGTGAAATTAATTATGAGGGTGGATTACAGATTTGGAAGTATATGAGATGGATTGTAATTTATGTTTACTTTTTATAGTTACTATTTGTATCTTTGCAAGGGGTTATATAATTATTTTTATGACAGAAAACCTTAATTGGCCAACCTAGTTAATTATGTATTGGGAAAGCTTAACTGGCTGACCTAATGAATTATTGTAAGAGGGTATATATGAGAGATATTTTCTTATGGAGAAGATGTGGCAGATTAAAAGGGGTAGAGATGTGTGGAAGCTACGAAGCTTGTTGACTGTTGGATGCAGAGCAGAGTTGATGATTGTTATACTTCATTGGAACTGACCAAGCAAAGATAGTTTCTATCAGACAGTTCACTGGATTGTGTATTTTCTTTATACACTTGATTCAGATTATAAATCCTTGAGGGTGGCTTTAACCTTCTTTGGGAAATGTGCCTTGGTAGTGAGCCTACTATTTTCTTTGACTCCTAATAGAGTTTGTCTCCTAACAGGGACTGTGTGTTGTAATGTTGTAACAAGCTCCTAACAGGGCTAATATCTTTTAACATGGATACTATACTCTCAGTACATTATTTGTGGGTATTAATTCCAACCAGGGTTTTACCTTTAACAAGGCTTCCTCAACAAAAATATTGTGTTATGGTGTTGGCATTTACTGTGTTGTCATTTTCTTTTGCTGATATAGTTTATAAAGTTTAAAGGTTAATAATATATACTACATATGATTCACCCCCCCCCCTCTCAGTTGTCTTGTGGACTGTTATTCCTAACATCCTTTACATAATTCTTCAATTTTTAAAGTGAATTTTTTAATTCTTGAAGTATAGACGCATGCGAGTATATTTGATACATGGCTTTCTTATGAACAGGGCATAACTCACTTGTACCTTAAGCATTACTATAGATGTTAATAACTCTTTAACCTTGCAATTTCTTTTCCCACTGATTTGTGATCAAGATAATTAATATGCCCATCACTTCTTAATTTCATGGTTTGTAATTACTTCCCATTATATTCATTTACAACTTCACATTGTTTAGGTAATAATTTAGTACATGCTTATACAAGGGTTATACAATACTCTAACACATCGCAAAACAGACAAGGGATTATGAGTATGGTCATCCATAATGCTAATGACATAGGATAGGATGGTGTCATGGGACCTTCTCTAAGAATCCAATATAAAAGTAAGTTCCCCAGTGTATTTTCTCCCTCATACGACTTATCAGGAACCCTTCTTGGGTATGACAGTTTACAGTGGTCACATAACAAACATATTTTTCCAACGATTTTCAACAATAAATGACCTCGATAAACAAACTTAAAACCAAAGATAAAAATAATCAATTCAAAAAAAATTGAAATTCAAGAGTGGCCACATCAGTAAACTTTTAGTTAAAATCAAGCAAAGTCTTTTCCTTGAGGCAAATAGGACCATCAAAAAAATCTAGCTAAGTAGCCCAGCAACAATTTTTTGCATTGTTGGAAATATCAAGAAAGATAATAGAAATTATTTAACAAAGAAACTAAAGCAACAATTCACATTTGATCAAGAATTGCACATTATGAGCACTATGTGGCCTTATTAAGGCCACTAAGAGAGAGGAGGGGATTGGTGGTTCTCTAACCACAACAATATTTATTTAAAGGTGGATACTTATCCACAAAGTTAGATTGGTGATTTTATAACCACATATAATAAAACAAAAATTGATCCCACGCATCACGGGACATGATAAATAATGCTTCTATAATAATATATTTATTAAGAGCCAATAAACCTTACACAATATCCCAGTATAACTATCATATTAGGAACCATATTTCTCCCATGGTTAAATGAATTAAGGACTGGTTTGCACCATAAACCAAAAATTTTAGTACCACCTATGGGGAAGTATAAAGGGACTAACATCCTTCATAATCTTGCAGAAAACTGAGATCCTCTATTTCTCAACATAGCATGCATCTCATATAGCATATGCTATGGAGCTACTACTGGTTTATAGCAATACAAGATATGACTATTAACATTCATTTCCAAACACAAAATTTCACCAACACATCACATTACAATAGCACATTCTTAGTCTTTATTAGATATACGCAACTTTCACAAAGGCACTATTAGGTAGATCATCCATGGTATCTACCCTTCTCTTACCCAAATTGGGTGGGGTGAATAGATAACTTACTAGATATATAACACATTTACTATAACTTTCACATATCATAAAACATATATTTCCATGGTTCCTATAATCATTTCCACACATACTATGATTCCACAAGCATCCACAATACATCACCAGATGGGGTGTTTAAAAGTTTTCTCACAATTTGAACACATATAAGTATTAGGATAGGTTGATTATATGTACCTTTATACCTCGGGAAATATTTACTTCATTACTTAAGTGTGTCCATGTTTCCCCTTATTTTTCTTTTGAAATGCAGTCTTAAAGTTTCCTTACATTATCCACTAGAACTTTCAAATTGATGCATCTCACTCATAATTCTATATTTTTTCCTCTAGATCGATACTGTATATTTTATACATTTTTAAATTGATTTATTCCTTCAACTAGATGTGGTATGTTTTCATGCACATCATGTTGGGATTAATGGGAAGTATGTACTGAGAGGGGAGGGGTGAATCAGTACCTCTAAAACTTTTGTATCCCTTTTATCAATTAACCTTTGTAATCAATTGTATATCCATTCAATCTGATTTATACTATCTTGATGTGAGTTATATCAATTCATAACATTAACATACATGTGAATATTTATATAAAAATTCATGAAAGTAATTTGACACATAACACAATATATGATATCGCAGAAAACTCCTATGAGGAAGTAAAAACTGTGGTGGGGATGGCACCCACAAAATCTTCACTATCTACAAATTGGAAGGGGCCAATTAAGGCTTACAATTTGATCACTTCTAATGATCTACCCTATTAGGAGTATCGATGGAGAAATGTTAAATTCTACTCTGTTAAGATCTTTAGCAACACTGTTGAGTGTGCACTCAATTAAGAGATTTGTTGTTGGACTATTAAATCCACCTTCCTCGAAAGGATTTTCACACTTTTCTCCACTTGTTAGAATGATAGAAAATTACAAATTGACCTGTAAATTCAATCTCTTATTGTTGATATAGATCCAATTTATTTTACATAAAAATGTTATCACCTAATTATGATTGAATAATACCTCTGATTCTCGGTATGCTCTATTCTTGGATCTTGCTAACCAATTTCACCTTTTGTTGTTCCTGTTATTGAAACTCTCAATCTGATCCATAGATGTGCTCATTTGAGTCATTCATGTTCTCCTCTCTCTTCACATTGTCTATTCATACATTATAATGAATTATTGCATCATCTATTTATAGATGGATTGACTTCATCAAGTTTTGATAAAAACAATGTTAACTCTAAGATCAAGTTTACACCTTGTACCTAGATCTCCTAGTCTATGTGTTTTAAATCAGTTAGAATGATTAAAGAACTTACATTCATGCATTTTTTCCATAAAGAAATAGATTTAAAACAAATAAATATCCTATAAATATAATATACTTGCTTTATCTGATGTGAAAGTTAGATCCACTTTTTGCGGGTTGTAACTAACATTCAGTTCTGTCTGTCGATCATGCTTGACTATCCTTCAGTTTTGTTCTATCGATTGCACTTTAACTATCTTTTCAATCTCCACTGTATCTTTCATATTTGGTTCCTCTGTCGAGTTCCACTTTATCTTTCTGCTTTGTGATTTTGGTTTACACACTAAGTTGTGTTGTCAATTCTCTTTGCACTTTTTCATCTTCGGTGATCTCTTAATATCTGATCTTCAGTTTTCTCAGCTCTATCTTTTGGTGTATTCTTACTAAAAGTGTTGTTTGTATACTAATGGAAAATTAATGTCATCAATCTCCCCCTTTGACATTAGTATCAAAAATTTATGTGCAAAATACTAACAAAATGTTAAGTATATACAACATATATAATCCTTTGTCATTTAATGACTCCCCCTATGTATATGTCGGTATAACTGTACATATGCTATCTTTCCTTCTACATATAATTTTCCCATATGAATATACATATACATATTTACCATTTTCCAATCTTTTATGAATGAATACATATCAACATTTCCCTTTTTGTATTTTGTACTCATATCATTTTCCCCCTTTTTGATATTAAGGACAAAGGTCTTTACCTTTAAAGCTTATCAAAAATATGGGAGTGTGAAGACTTCATGCCTTGCATCATTTTCTCCCATTTTTCTTTAAGGTTCTCTAGAGCCATGTGCTCGAGTGTGATCTTGGAGTGCATATCATAGATGATGTCTGCTACAGACATCTCAGGAGTTGCTATTAGTTTCCTTGTTGAACTGATATGCTATTGGAGCAGTGTAAGGTTTGGCAGAATTTGAGCTTGGAGCTCGGTTACATCTTCCCTAAAATTTGTTTCTACATCCCATAGTTCTTTCCTTAACCATTTTTATCTCAATTATCTTCTCATAATGCAGTTTGACTGCATTGTCTCCATCAGTGGTTAAGCTTTGTGCACTATTTTCTAGATCTGTATCTAGCTTTGCAATATTGTCACTATTCTCTTTAGTGAACTTTTCTATTGTGCTCAATTTTTTTATCAAGGTTATAGCTTCAGATATTATTGTATCTAATTCAGATATGAATTATAATAGCTTTGCCTTATTTACCACCACTTTTTGGCTGATGTTCTCAATGATATTTTGTTGGTACTTCATCTTGGATCTCTCCTCTATTGCCTTCTTAGCATCAATATTCTAAGTTTTGATTGCATTGCTTATATTAGATAATTGATCTAGTATCTGCTTGTTCTGATTAATATCAACATCAAGCACAATTTGATGCAAAATGTCCCATGTTGTCTCAGTACCATGGAGTCCCTGTGTTGTTTCTTCAGCTTTTCCTGCAGTGCCTTCCTTTGGCATATTTCTCCATATTCCTATAATCCTTCAAATTCAAGTGTACATGGGTCACACTTCGGTATTTCTATAAGTTCATCCAATGTGACCTCTATCTTGTTCTTCTTTGATTTCTTCTTCTTATTTTGAGAATCACTAGAATGTAAAACCATTGCCAATTTCTTGGCTTTCTCTATTGTGCTTGATGAAGTGACTTTTTATGCTTCTTTCTACTACTTGGCACTAGTTTCATCTTGTCGGGTGTCTACAGATGTTTCCACATTCACCTTAACATCGTCAGTAGCAGGCTTGTCAGTTTCCTCAGGAGTACCATTTTTAGGTTTGTCTCTTTCATTGGTGTCCTTAGCTTCATTAGTTTTGGTTTTTGCATTCTTGTCTTTAGTATCTGCATCCTTTTCTTTATCTCCTCTAGTAATCTCATTAGTATCAATTACATCTTGAGTAGCTCCAATGTATTACTGACCATCGGTGTTGTATTTCTTTTCCTCTTCCCCTGTATCCTTGGGAGTATCCTTTTCAGGTGACTTGCTTGATTCTTGCATGATATTAATAGCTTGTATCAATATTGGTAGTTTGCCTAGAATATTCACTTGTGCAGTGTCAACTATTGTGTCCTTCTCATCAGTTTTGTCCTTTGCAATAGTGGCATCTTCATCCTTATTTATTTTCTTTGTTGGGTCATCGGTAATGTCAATGACATTAGTATCCACAATGTTGTCATTTGTGGTTTCTTCCCCTGTTTCATCTGCAACATCTACAATCTTGTTTCCTATTGTTTCATCTTCTTCTTTATCTAACTTAATAGATGTGTCATCTTGAGTTTCCTTGTCAACATCTTTTTGTTGAAAGTCTTTGTTAGTGCTTTCCTCCTCTGTAGCTCTATTTATTATCTTGCACCATTTCTTGTGGTTGTCCTTCTCAAGCTCTATAAGCTTTCCTTCATGAAATTTGTATGCTCTCATCTTCCGTGAGAACTAATTTTTGTGCCTCTCCATCATTTCATCTATTTCAACCTTCTTTGATTCAGGTGGCATTAGAGAAACAAGTACTCTTTCTCTTATCTCTTTTTCACTTTTCAGGGAAAATGTCCACTTGGAGTATAGTCTATCCAATAGTTCTCTTAGTACAAAACTACCTTCAAATTGTACTGGTACATATTTGAAGTTGTATATTTTAGCTATGATGGCGTCCTCAATTATATTATGATCTTCTAGATTTAGTTTCAGCCATCTTCTAATGTTTGAATCTGTAATAGATCCAGAATTTGCAATATATACACAAATTTCATCAATAGATTCATTTTCTTTTACCTTGACACTTTTTTCCTCTATAGCTTCATCCTACTCAGTATCTTTTATATCCTCTTGAGTTTTGGTGAATTTTCTTCCCTTTTTGTTTTACCCTCTCTTCGATGCTCCAGCTTTCCTCTTGTAAGTCCTAACCTTTCCTTTCTTTAGAGGTGAGGGAGTAGAATCCTTTGATGTTTGTCTTCTTTTCATAGAAGCAACTATTTTCCTTGGTTTCTTAGATGGTGGAGGAGGTGGTGAATCTGAATCTATTTCTTTGGAGTCATCCTTTCCTTCATCTTTACCGACAGATAACTTTTCTTCAGTTTCATCATCTTGTTCAACTTCTTCCTCGGTTGCCGACAGTATCATTTTGAGATTTTTCACCATATTGTCCTTCTTTCTGACAATTTTCTTAACAACTAGGCCAAATTTTATTCTTGTCTTTGCCTCTTCATATGTTCCAAATTTTGGTTGTTTCTTATCCAATGGCTCATTGATCAAGGCATAAATTGCCTTAGTAGCAAGATCAATGTTGATCTCATACTCTAATGGTTGTAACCATGTTGTCCTTGGTACAAAAAGTTTAATGTAATTATTGTCAGTATCAACCTTGAAGCATATCTCATCCTTATAGTGTTCAATTATTTTCTCAAGGATTATTACCCTCTTTTGCATTCAGTCTTTGAATACATTGAAGTATTCATCCATGACTGTCTCAAAGTTATCTCCCATTGTAGCTATGTGCTCACTGATTTGCATGGTGGTCAGATTGGTGTTGTCCCATTTAACATCTCCTACCAATGGAAATGTTTCTTGAAAATAAAAGAAGATACACATTATTAGTGAGCCAAACTTACATATGTTTAACTTTGCATTCCTGATAGTCTCTAGATTGTCCTTCAACTAATTTAGGAGTAGTTTAGATAGGTCCAATTGTGTTCCCTTCCTCACAATTTTAAACCCTATGTCCACTGCACCTAATGCTATGCTATTCAATTTACTTGCGTGGAAGAATTTATAGCCCAAAACACATGCACAGAACCTGATTTCATCATTCATTATTGTTGTAACTTTTAGTCCTCTACCATCCCATTTGGGTCCTATCATCTTCTCGGTCTCAGCCTTTGGTGGATGCTTGAGTGCCTTTACTTTTTTGGTTATGGGATAACTGGTGACCGCATGAATGACATCTCTGGTTATTACCTTTGGTTCATCAAGCCATAGTTTGTTGTTATGCATTCATCTTAGCACTAACCGAATCAGTTAGGTTTTGAAAACCTTCAAAAACATTAGGGCATTGGTGAGCCCTTTCACTTCAATATGCTTGTGTTCTTCCTTTAGTGTTCCATCATCTTTGCATAGCTTCTTATAAGCTTCTTCAACCTCTGATGTTCCTATTTCTACAATCTTGCATTGTATGAAAGATCAAACATCTTCCATGAGTAAAACCCTAGCTAATATGCATGAAAATGCTCCAGCATCGTCAGGTTGTGAGGCAACCTCAGGATGGATCTTGTAGTTAGGTTCCTCACATGCTGAATTCTTAATGAATTTGAACTCATCTTTCTTTGCATTCTTGGATTTCATGATTCTTGATGTCAAGGCCATTTTCAAATTTAGGGCTTCTTGCGTAATGCATAAAAATAGAGTTGTCAGTCTCATAGAACTTACTATTTGTACTTGCAAATATTTTTGATCTACTTGGGAGTGTTGTTTATCAAGTCGTGGTCACTTTGTAACTTAGTTTCTTTCTACTCAAAAATGGCCTTGGTCACTCAGCTCTGGGTTTCATTACAAATGAGTCATTTTGTTTCCCTATTTAAAGGTTTTTCCCTAAAATGTGTGCCATAGATGCTTACCAAATCCTCGGTGTATGAAGACTGAGTTCATTGGTGAAGACTTCACTTTCCTTTAGTGACACTTATAATGTTTCAGAGCATTCATTGTTCACTTGATTTTTACTCACAGGTTTTGGTATCATAGACAACTTATTCATTTTCTTGTTTACCAAAGAGGCTTGGTTTATACTTAGCAACTTTCTTCTCGGTAAGTGTAGGCAGTCTTAGCTTTAATTATATACCGACAGGTTTCGGTATATATGCCTAAAAGCATAGTTATAACAAATTTTAACAAGTAATACCATGATGCATCTTTCTTATGCTAATTTGGCATTATATCAACATATTATGGAACTAATGTAAAAGTAATAGCTTGGGATAATGCAGTTCCATACTTACTTGTTCTGCTTAGGTGGGGGTGGTGATGTCACCAAATCCATTGGATGGGGTGTCACCATTTGCATTTCTCAGTCTAGCTTCATCATTTCTTGAATCTTTTCTCCACATTTTGTCTCTTTCCCTCCAGATATCCTCAATGGCGTTTCCATTGGGATATGTTCTTGTCTCTGTCATTCGATCTCTGTATTCTTTCTTGAGATGACCAACTTTATGACAATGTAAGCATGCCATTCCAGGGTTAGTCTAGCCTCTATACTTTCTAGTCCATTATCTCATTCATTTTGTAGCATTGTGACCATATCTTGCACATGTTGTATAGTTTTTCCAAGTATTGTAGTCCCATACATACTGATTACCAACTCTCTTCAGTTGATAGGGATTTTCTTGAACTGTAGGCTTCCATGCTTGCCTTTTCTTTTTCCAGCATTCAAGAGTTGTGTGCCCATTCATTTTGCAAGTAGGACAATATTTTTCCATGTAGGTTTCCTTCTTTATTTGTTTCATCTCAGACTTACATTCATATGCTTTATGTCCTTTCTTGTTACATTTATAACAGAATCCTATGAATGAAGATGTAGATTTAGGAATACCTTTCATTTTGCCTCTGCATACATTTGATGTATGGCCTTGCTTTCCACAGTGATTGCATGTAAGCTTTCTTGGTCTTGCATCTTCATAGACATTCTTTGGATTAGATTGATATGATGATTTTTCATTCTCAATAAAACCTAGACCATTGTTGTTGTTGACTCTACGTTGTCCTTCAAGAAAATCATCCATTCTTTTATTGCTTTCTTCAGCTTTCTTGATAATTTCATTATGTTGTTGCTGAATTCTTATTTCATGCTTTAACTTTTCATTCTCATCCCTCATTTCACTGATAGCTTCTATTCTTTCAATGAGTTCAACATTTTTTTTTTCTTCTTGACTCATAAGAATAATCTAATTTGTAATCTCGTGGTGATGCTATATAAGTCTTTATATTTCTGACTCTTTTTCTTGTAGCTTTTTTGTGATCTTTCTTCTATAATCAATAGCAAGTGTTCTTTCTTTCTCAGCTTGTCTAGCATTTTTCATGACATCAATCATCCTTACCATCTATGTCTCTTGACCAATTTGCAGAGATTTGACTTGTCCAGCCAGATGTAGATTGATTTCAGTTAGGCTTGTGATGCTTTCTTCTGATGTATCTGATGCTTTGCTTGTATTTGATCTTGAAGACTCAAAGAAATTAGGTATCTCATCCTCATGATAATATGTCTCATTACGGTGAGATGTCATATTCTTTCTTTCATCCAGCAGTTGTCTCATGTTGATTCTAGCTTCTTTATACTGTTCAAAGAACATCTGAATTTCAAGATTTTTATTTTCAATATTTTTATCAAGTCTGTACTTCTCCATTGTATGATCTTTTCTCTTAATCCTTTAATATTTCCAAGAAGAGAATTAGCTCTGATACCAATTTTTGGAATTAATGGGGAGTATGTATTGAGAGGGGAGGGGTGAATCAATACCTCTAAAACTTTTGTATCCCTTTTATTAATTAACCTTTGCAATCAATTGTATATCTATTCAATCTGATTTATACTATCTTGATGTGAGTTATATCAATTCATAACATTAACATACATGTGAACATTCATAGAAACATTCATGAAAGTAATTTGGCACATAACACAAGATATGATATTGCAAAAAACTCTTGTGAGGATGTAAAAACTGCGATGGGGATGGCACACCCAAAAAATCTTCACTATCTGCAAATTGGAAGGGGCTAGTTAAGGTTTACAATTTGATCAATTTTGATGATCTACCCTATTAGAAGTATCGGTTGAGAACTGTTAAAGTCCACTATGTTGACAGATTTAGCAACATTATTGAGTGTGCACTTGGTTAAGAGATTTGTTGTTAGACTGTTAAACCCACCTTCCTTAAAAGGATTTTTACACTTTGCTCCACTTGTTAGAATGACAACAGATTACAAATTGACCTGTAAATGCAATCTCCTATTGCTAATACAGATCCAATTTAGTTTAAATAAAAATATTATCACCTAATTGTGATTGAATAATACCTCTGATTCTCAGTATGCTCTGTTCTTAGTTCTTGCTAACCAATTTCACTTATTGTTATTCCTATTCTTGAAACTCTCAATCTGATCTATAGATGTGCTCATTAGATTAATTCATGTTCTCCTCCCTCTTCTTATCATCTATTCATACATTATAATGAATGATTGCATCATCTATTTATAGATGGATTGACTTCATCAAGTTTCGATAAAAATAATGCTAACTCTAAGATCAGGTTTACAACTTGTACCTAGATCTCCTAGTTTATGTGTTTTAAATTAGTTGGACTAATTAAAGCACTTACATTCATGTATCTTGTCCCTAAAGAAATGGATTTAAAACAAATAAATATCCTATAAATAGAATACACTTGCTTTATCTAACGTGGAAGTCAGATCCACTTTTTGTGGGTTGCAACTGACTTTCAGTTCTATCTATCAGTCATGCTTGACTATCCTTTGGTTTTTTTATGTCAGTTGCACTTTAACTATCTTGTCGATCTACATTGTATCTTGCATATCGGGTTCCTCTGTCAGGTTCCACTTTATCTTTTTGCTTTGTGATTTCAGTTTACACACTAATTTGTGTCGTCGGTTCTCTTTTCACTTTGTCATCTTTGGTGATCTCTTAATATCTTATCTTCATTTTGCTCAGTCCTGTCTTTCAATATATGCTTACCGAAAGTGTTGTTTTAATACTAATGGAAAATTAATGTCATCACATCAGAGATATGCATTTTAACTTGATATTTCCCATCAAAATATAATAAGGTGTCTATTTATAACATACAAGAATTCAAATGTATACACGCTTAATAAATAGAAATTTTGCAATTCTTGGGCCCTTAAAAATGCTTGACTTTTCATCCTCATATTATAGAAATGTTTCCTTACCCATACCTTAAATCACAAATTGATCTTGTCATAGCATAAGAGTTACACTTAAGTACATTTTCCATAGCAAGTTAATCCATTATCGATGCCCCTGTCATACACCATGAACAAGGTTGTAATAACTAATTATGCAGTAAATCCAATTATTCATGTTACATGGATCCAATTTTATTTCCTTATTTAACCATGATTCCATCTTACCCTCTTACTTAAATATTTTTGAGATGTTTAATGCCTTAAGGGAAACACCAATAGTGTATAAGGTTAATGGACCATAACTGTTATACTAATTTTATCACATGCCTACACCTAGGAGATATTAATACTGATGAAGGGTGCTCCCCTTAATATCACAAAAACATAACAGAAACAGAGATGCAACAACAATTTGCAAGAATAGAAAATGGGCTTCTTATTATCTCCACAAATGTGGAATTACGAACTTTCAGAATTACAATATGCCAAGCCACATGTGAATTCCCCTTACAATATTCTGTAGGACAAAGCCTCGAATTATTACCCAGATCTACCCAGAATTGTCCCGAACAGCCCAAGACAACACTACGGGCCTTCTTTATATAGGCCATTTCCACCGCCCGAGAAGGTTCCAGAAATTTAGCCCTTAGGGCCGACCAAACTTAGAATTATTTTATTTTTTCAATTTAGTACATCAAAGTCGGCTCAAAATAACTTTTGAAACCCAAAAATTTTGAAGGAAAATTATTTTCTGCTATTTCAGGTGGCCCAAATTTCGGAGACCATAAGTCATCACCAGTTGACCCGATTAACTATTATAACCCCATTTCGGAAAGACCACGAAGCGCTCTACAACGCCTGAATGATGCAAGCATCATTCAACCCAAGTTTCGACCTCATCCGGGGCCTCTAAAGCCTTCAAAACTGAGCCCGAAGTTTTTGTACCCTGTTTTCAATACCAAAAATTTTTAATATCTTCAAAACCAGAGTCAATCTAGCCATGAAACTTTACTGGCAGGCTAATATGACTGAGATGAACCTTCACATGCAAAATCAGAACATTCCGAGATCGTATGACCAACTTACTAAAAATAGCAAGTTTCCATAAATAGCAGCTCTGCATAAGGTAGCCCTTATTGAAAAGAAAACAGAAATATTTTTGGGTGATG
>MU228144.1:4214054-4226596 GCA_018584345.1 Thuja plicata | reverse complement strand
ATCATTTCCTTCTTCGGCTTCATCCTCACTTTTGTTTCTAACATTAAGATTCATTCCTCTGCGAATCTCTTCTTGCAATGCTCGCACTTGTCTCTGGAGCTCTCTAACCTCAGGTGTCACAACACCAACTCTTCCACCACGTTCCCTTTGTGGAGGCATTCTCGCGATGCGCGCTGAAACCCTAACCACGGTCCTGGTGCAAACTGCCTCATAGTCGGCGATCTTTTTACACACTCAGGAACTCCTGCTCTGATACCACTTGATGAAGGGTGCTCCCATTAATACCGCAAAAACATAACAGAAACAGAGACGCAACAACAATTTGCAAGAATAGAAAATGGGCTTCTTATTATCTCCACAAATGTGGAATTACAAACTTTCAGAATTACAATATGCCAAGCCACATGGGCATTCCCCTTACAATATTCTGTAGGACAAAGCCTCGAATTATTACCCAGATCTACCCAAAATTGTCCCGAACTGCCCAAGACAACACTACGGGCCTTCTTTATATAGGAAATTTCCACCGCCCGAGAAGGTTCTAGAAATTTAGCCCTTAGGACCAACCAAACTTAGAATTATTTTATTTTTTCAATTTAGTACATCAAAGTCGGCTCAAAATAACTTTTGAAACCCGAAAATTTTGAAGGAAAATTATTTTCTGCTATTTCAGGTGGCCCAACTTCTAGAGACCATAAGTTATCACCAGTTGACCCAATTGACTATTATAATCCCATTTCAAAAAGACCACGAAGCGCTCTACAACGCTTAAATAATGCAAGCATCATTCAACCCAAGTTTCGACCTCATCCGGGGCCTCTAAAGCCTTCAAAACTGAGCCCGAAGTTTCTGTACCCTGTTTTCAATACCAAAAATTTTTAATATCTTCAAAACTAGAGTCGATCTAGCCATGAAACTTTACTGGCAGGCTAATATGACTGAGATGAACCTTCACATGCAAAATCATAACATTTCGAGATCGTATGACCAACTTACTAAAAATAGAAAGTTTCCATAAATAGCAGCTCTGCATAAGGTAGCCCTTATTGAAAAGAAAATAGAAATATTTTTGGGTGATGCAAGATTGCCCTTACACCCAGGATGCTCCTGCATCAAATACCCAAATGGTTTTGAATAAGATTCTAACTCCCAGCTTGCTAGTTCAATCATGTGTCTTTGTGAGTGTTTTCCATGTATTGTTCACATCATCTGGGTTAATTACTCTATCAAGGGTTACCAATTTACTACCTTAGGATGTGTAAGAAAGAAATAACCTCAGACCATAGCTGGTCTTATTCTCTTTGAAATTATACCAACAATTATTAAGTACAAGTAAGCTTCAAGAAGAGTCTTATTAGCATAACTTCATTAAGAACTATGTAAGATTTGACATCTTAAAATTTGAGAATATGTGCATGACTACATTCAAAACTGTAACTATTCATGGATGCATAATTAACTCTGTTGAAATAATTAAATGCATGAACAAGTTGGCCCAAAATGGTTTACCTTCAATTTTGTGCCATTCCAAACATATATGTCAAAATTGTCTTGCTCAGCACATTGAGGCTCTAGCACTTAACATGAACATAATCAACTTTTGCTTGATTGCCGAGTCACTCAGAAACCATTAATTTGCTCCGCAATGACTATGCCGAATAGCTCAACCTATACTAGATATCTCAGCTGCAGTGATGACTGGCTAACCTACCTAGATAAATGACTAAGTGTAGGACACTAATGATCAAAAAAACTTTGAGATCAACAATCTCCCCCTTTGATATTAGTGGAAAAAACACACTTATCATTTCTTTATGTCGACAAAATTTTTCCCAAGTACACAATGTACGCCCCCTAAGATTATACTTCATACTTACATAATATACATGCCTTACAAAATATTATGCCTAATTTTGCACATCTTTATCTATTTCCTTATCTGATTCCCCCTTTTTTTTGTCACTGATAGCTATAGGGGTTAAGTCATACTTATCCAGAAATGACTTATGAAGCTGTAATATTAGTGCAAATATTGTATCCCAACTATCCTTTACAAACTTCATGACTTGTAACTTAATTTCTTACTCGGTAGCTAGACTTACCAAACTATCTGTTGTAGAGAGATGAGAATCCCTCTTCACTAATTTGTTTGCATCTTTAAGTTCCTTCTGTATAACCTCCAGATGAGGTATTAATGAAAGGAAACTAAGTGTGAAGAAAATAGTTCCCTATGCTAAAATCCTGAGAAGAGGATCTTGCAAATTCATATTTAACCCTTATCAATTATAGAATTATAATACAATAACATGCATGCATATAAAAATGAGAATGACACAATGATTTACCCTGGGGAAAACCTTTCAGTAAAAAACCCCAGCACTCCAAAACCTACACAATGTATTAATCAAAACTATTGTTGTTTACAATACACTTGCAATGCAAATTCTTTTAGGAGATAATTGACACTTGAAGACAAATCCGGCAACATAACAATATTGCAACAATACACTAACTTCACTCTGTGATTTGCAACCCTAAAAAATGCTTATAGCATGTGCTTCCCTTTTTAGGGCAACTTCTGAAGATAAACATTTTGAGGGTTTACCATTCTCCAGAATTCCTAACATTCTCTTACTTGTCAAACACCTTGTAAGAGCCAAAGGAAATAACAGAATTTAACCGCTATAGGCCGAGAGGCCCATAGACTCCAAACACCATCTAAACTTCTTTGTGCCCACAGGTTTTGTCAATGCATCTGCAACATTCTTTACTATATCTACCTTCTCCAAACTTACCTTTCCATCCTCTACCATATCTCTCACAAAGTGAAACCACACATCAATGTGTTTGTTTCTGGCATGGAAAGTTGGATTTTTCACAAGGCAAATAGCACTCTAACTGTCGCAACAAATTGTAATTTGTCCTGCATCAACACCAACATCTGAACATAGTCTCTTAAGAAAAATGGCTTCCTTACAAGCATGAGTATCTTCCATGTACTCTACTTCTATCATGGACAAAGTGACCACAGTTTGTCACTTACTCATCCAACTGATGGCACCACTAAACATAGTGAACACATAGGCACTGGTGGATCTCCTGTTGTCAATGTCACCTGCCCAATCTGAATCCACAAACCCATGAATACAAACTGAATATGAAGCTCTAGAAGAGTTTCCATGATAGCATATGGAATACTCTGATGTACCCTTATTATATCCGAACACTCTCTTAATTGCATCCCAATGTACCCATCCAGGTTTAGCCATAATCTGACTCAGGACTCCCACTACTTGGGCAATGTCTAGTCTAATATAGACCATAGCATACATAAGGTTGCCAACTACACTCGCATAAGGTACTTTTCTCATGTCCTCCACCTCACTAGGAGATTTTGGACAATCATCCATAAATAACTTTGTTCCCATAGAAACAGGAACACACAATGGTCTGCAATCTGCCATGCTAAACCTGTCCAACACAAACTTCGCATACTTACTCTGACTCAACCAAAGTTTTTTGTTAGATCTATCTTTGCTGATTTCCATTCCCAAAATATACCTAGCTGCCCCTAGATCTTTCATCTCAAACTATGCTGACAACTGAGACTTCAAATCAGAAATCATACCCATACCCTTCCCAATCAACAACATATAATGCAATAATAAGAAGGTGATCATTGTCAACTTTGAAATAAATACAATGATCTAATTTTGATCTCAGAAAACCAATAGACAACACAAAGGCATCAAATTTAAGGTACCACATCCTAGGAGATTGTTTCAAACCATACAGAGACTTCTTTAATCTACAAACCAAAGACTCTTTACCTTTCTGAATATAGTGCTCAGGCTATGACATATAGATCTCTTCCTCCAAATCACCATGAAGGAAAGTTGTCTTCACATTCATCTATTCTACCTCTAAATCATACAATGCTGCTAAAGATAACAAAAATCTAATGGATGTAAGATTTGCAACAAGAGAGAGTATTTCACCATAATCAATTCCCTCCACTTGTGAATACCCCTTTGCAACCAATCTAGCCTTGTACCTCTCAACACTACCATCTACACAAAACTTCTTCTTAAACACCCATTTGCTTCCAACAGGTTTCCATCCTTTAGGCAAAGGTACTAGGTCCCAAGTTTTTTCCTTCTCTAATGAAGCCATCTCATCATCCATGGCCTCAATCCAGGAACCTGCATCTTCCATACCTATAGCCTCTTTCATAGATCTAGGCTCATCAGTATTTGTAATCAAGGCATAAGCACAACTGGAATCTAACATAGAAAATCAAAACCTCTCTAGTTGCTTTCTTTCTCTTGTGGATCTCCTTAAGGGATAAGGTTGAGGTTGTTCTACCTCTTCTTCTAAATTTTTAGAGCTGCTAGAGCTCTCCTCATCATTAGATCCATCACTGTCTCTATGTTCAGTCTTCTCAAGGGTAGGAGGAAACTGAACAACATCTTCTTTCATTTCTTTTTCATCTGGCTATAGCACAATAGGAGAAGGTGTTAGCTCTCTAAAAATGACATTTCTATTAAACAACACCTTACCAATCACAAGATCCCAAAGCTTATATCCTTTCACACCAATACTGTAGCCAATGAAGATACATTTTACAGCCTTGTTTTCCAACTTAGATCTTTTCTCCTTAGGCACATATGCATAAGCTTCACAACCAAAAACATGAAGATGTCTAACTGAAGGCTTCTTACCAGACCACACCTCCATGGGTGTCTTACCAACAAGAGATGATGTAGGAGATCTATTAACTAGATAGCAAGCAGTGGCCATAGCTTTAGCCCAAAACCTTTGTTCAAGGCCAGCTCCACTAAGCATACTCCTAGCCTTCTCCATCAGTGTCCTATTCATTATTTCTGCAACTCCATTTTGCTATGGGGTATAAGGAGTTGTCTTATGCCTCTTGATCCCTCATTCTTTATAGAACTATTCAAACTCTACCAAAAAAAGTTCACCACCATTGTCAGTTCTCACACACTTAATTCTTTTACCAGTATGATTCTCTATGAGAGCTTTAAATTCCTTGAACCGAATGAAAACTTGTGTCTTTCCTTTAAGAAAATAAATCCATGTCCTTCTACTATAATCATCTATAAAAGATACAAAATATACAGATTTGGAGAGTGAAGGAACTTTAATAGGACCAAACACATCTGAATGGATAAGATCCAAAATACTAGAAGACTTGTGAGAACTGGAGTAAAATTGAACACAATTTTTCTTACCATAAACACAATATTCACAGAAGTTGAACTCAATATTACAATCGTTTAACCCCTCAATGAGGTTTTTATTTTTTAGGGTTCTGAGAGCCTTCTCACCAATGTGGCCAAATCTCATATGCCACAACATTGTCTTTTCTGCTGTAAGTTTGCATTCCAAAGTGTTAGCACCCGTAGGTACACTTGTTGCACTACCAACGGAACCTATTACCACAGACTTTTTCATTGCTGGTTCAGATGGTGGAGATGAAGTGATTACTACTCTCTTCCTTGAGACAGAAGAACTTTTTCACTGTGAAGTGCAAGCATCCAGCTGAAATAGGGTACCTCTTAGAGTACCTTTTGCGAGAACCATAGCACCTCTAATCATATTGCATCCATCTTTCAAAAAAAAAACTTGCACACCTGCAGCATTCAGCATACTTATAGATAACAAGTTTCGTGCCAAACCTAGGATGTGTATTACCCCATTGATCCCCTTTACTCATCCATCAGGGAATCTAATAGTGACTCTTCCTTTTCCAACTATCTTTAGGTGAGAATCATCACCTAGGTACACCTTCCCACCATCAAACTCCTCATACTTTAAGAACCAACTTTGATGAGAGTTCATGTAAAAATAAGAACCCAAGTTAATTAGCCACACATCATCAGATGCATGGGTGGCCAAGGCTGTGACAAAATCATCACCATCTTCTTGAGATTTATCAGAATCTAAATCTAGGCTTTTCTTCTTCTTCTTTGGCTCTTTGCAGTCCTTACAAAAGTGCCCAAACTTACCACAATTCCAACATGTTGCCTTAGACTTTCTAGGAGTCTTAGATTTCCCATGGGATTTGGATCTACCATTTTCAGACTTCTTGTCATTTTTCTTTCCTCTATCTTTGGATCTATAGCAAACAATAAGGGCTTCCTTGGTTGAATCAAAGGTCTTTCTTCACATCTCCTCTGATAATAGTGAAGACACCACATCATCCATTTGGATAGTGACAATAGTACTCCCAAGGTCCATCATAATATGGTCCCATGAATCTAGCAAGGAACATAGTAGGGTCATACATCGATCCTCAACTTGACACCAGTTGATGTCAACTGTGCAATCAACATGTTAAATGTGTTCAGGTGATTTGTGACAGATCCTCATTCCTCCATTCTCATAGAATACAACTTCTTTCTCAGGAACAATCTTTTCACAAAGGACTTTCCCTGATACACATACCCAAGCTGTGTCCACAATTTGTTTGCGGTCTTCTCCTTGAGAACATTCAGAAGAACATAATCTACTAGATAGAGTCTAATGAGACCCTTAGCTTTCTGATCCTTGAGATCCCAATCTTCTTGAGGCATGTTTACTCGTTTGATATCATTTGCAACCACCTCCCATACATCATGGTCTACAAGCATGTCTTCCATCTTGAGTTTCCACAACTCAAAGTTTGTGCCACTGAACTTTTCCACGTCTATTCTATTATATGAAGAACCTACCATCTCTTCCTCTAATAAGGTTATGAATACTCTGCAACAATACTCCCACTAAACTGGATATTAGCTCAAAAAAACTGCACCCTAATAAATAGAACCAAAACTGGCCAGGCTCTGATACCAACTGAAAGGAAACTAAGTGTGTAGAAAATATTTCCCTACACTAAAATCCCAAGAAGAGGATCATGCAAATTTAGATTTAACCCTTATCAATTAAAGAATGATAATACAGTAACATGCATACATAGAAAAATGAGAATGACACAATTATTTACCCTGGGGAAAACCTTTCGGTAAAAATCCCCAGCACTCCAAAACCTGCACAATGTATTAATCAAAACTATTGTTGTTTACAATACACTTGCAATGAAAGTTCTTTCAGGAGATAATTGACACTTGAAGAAAAATCTGGTAGCATAACAATATTCCAACAATACACTAACTTCACTCTTTGATTTGCAACCCTAAAAAATGCTTATATCATGTTTTTCCCCTTTTAGGGCAACTTCCAAAGATGATCATATTAGGGTTTACCATTCTCTAAAAAAATAGGAACCTCAAACCCCACGCATTACAAAAGAGTGTATAGTACTCAACATGATCAGTTACCACATGTCTGGCATGTCTTCACCCATCATCGAATCTTTCATAATTAGCTCTTACAAATATTAATGACTGTCATAGGAATCTGTCATAACCGTTTTAGTCATGATTACCTTACACATTGTCCAAAGTGCTGATATTTACCACAGAATGGGATGTCAAGATCCACCTAGACCAATTTTGATCATCCTTGTCATCTTCCAAGTGGAGTGAAAACACATGTCCACTCAACTAAATGGCAGAACGGATATCAAACTTAAATACATTATTTGCAAAAAATTAATTACAAAACAAATAATATCAAATGTAAGGAAATATACAAGGTTGAGACACCTTATTCCTAACAATTAAGGCAGTCTGAATAGTTATTAACTTTTCTCTTATTCTACCATCTTTAGCCATAAGCTCGGCTAATCTCCTCTATGTATGAGTCAACTTGTCAAAATGTAAGGAGCTAGAACTAGCATCCATACTCAATGTACTCCATGTTGACTTCAAGGCTAGTTTCAAATTCTCAATAAGTTGTTGGTTATCCTTGGTAAAGAATTCCACATCACATAAATTTTTATACAAGGAATAGACATTATTTGCAACTTCTTCAAGAATACTAATAAGAGAAGAAAGTTCAACCTATTTGACAGCAATCTTTGCTGATATCTTCTCCAAAACTTTGTTCTCAAATTTTCTCTCGGACGATTGTAGAAACTTCTCATTTGCCTCAATATTTTCATCATTTCCTTTCTGAACAATATGGAGTAACTATTCCAAGATTGATGTTTGTTCATTAATATCTGTTACATCAAAAGCATTAACAAAAATATCTTTTATTTCATGTAAGACTTTCTTTTTTTGGTGTTCCCATTTCAGTTCCTCTTGTTTCTTCTTCCTCTTCAAAAGGTCTTACAGAGTCTGAATCTACTCATATGTTAAGTTATATGTATCCCAATTAGGAAACACAATCACTTCGTCCAAAGTGACACTTGGACTTGGTGACTTCCTCTTATGTGACTTCTTCCTTTTGAGTTCTAAAGAACTGATACTCAGCTTAGGTACTATGATATCTTTACCTTTATCAATATTAATTTCACTTGTTGCCTTCATCTGAGTCAAGATTACTTTTTGATCAGGTACACTTCCTATTTTAGGTGCAGTGGGAGTGGATGATGCAGAGTGTGATAGATCCACCAACACTTGTATAGCCTCTTGTTTTATAGGCTTATTTGCAATCACTTCTATCTTATCTTGACTCTCTAAAATTGTTTGTACAACCTCTAAAATAGGTGGATTTATATTGATTACCTCCTTTTCTCCTTCTTTTTCTGACTCAACCTCAATTGCCTAAATAGGTGATTGAATACTTGTGTCTGTCGGCTCATTCTGATCCTTGGCATCCACATTTCTATTTTCTCCAAGTGCAGTGTCAATGGGACTGTCCATTGTCAAATTTGTAATTTGCTCATCACCTGTTTCCTTTTGGGGTTTTGTTTTAGTTTCTGCCTGCTCAGTAGTAGTTTCTTTCTCCATTTCCTCCAGCTCTAAGTTGTCTTCATCTTTCTCATCTGTCTTCTTAGTAATTAACCCAAATATTTCCTTCCATATTTTGGTGCTCTATTGTACTACACCTTCAACATCATTCCTCAGAATTTCATAGTCTCTATGTTTGGGAATAAACTTCCTTTGATATTCTTCAATAAATTTTTCTATCTGTTTCTTTGTTAAGTCAGGAATGACTTTAGCTAATGTTCCTTCCCTTATCTATCTTTCAGTCACTAAAGCATATTGCCATTTCTAATACAAAATTTCATATAGTTCTATAGGGACATAGTCTCCTATCTCTACAAGTTTCATTTTGAATGTTCCCATCATATCTATTAATGCCTCCTAAATCTTATGTTTGTTTACTATACTCTATTTTTCATACTTGATAAATTTGAATCATGCTAATCCAGTTGAACCTCTGATGTTCTTACATACCTCATCAATATCAATTTTTTGTTTGTGTGATGCTATGTGTATGTTTCTTGGTACATCCATATCTGTCTCCTCATCATCTTCAAACTCCATGTATAGCTTCCTCCTTGGTCTTTTCTTAGCAGGTTGGCTAGGCACAGCCTTGGTTTCAACTTGTTTTCTCTTCCCTGAGCTGCTCTCCCCAGCATTCTTCTTTGTATATACTTTGTTTTTCTGGGCAAGAGATGATGCTCTAGTCCTTGGCCGGTTAGAAATAGGAGGGTAGACTTAGGTTTAGCTTTGATTTGTTTATTTGCCTCAGAAACCACTGGCTGCTTCCATTTACCTTTCACTGTGACCTCCTCTTCAGGTTCACATTCCTCTTCTTCTTCACTAGACATATCTTCTCCATGTCCTGTTTACAAGATTAAAGGTGCATCCTCAACTTCTTCATCACTCTGAATTCCAACCATCTTCTTCATATTTTTGAAAATTTTCTTCCTTTTCCTCTCCATAGTGCCATCCTTTAAATCCATAGTGATTCTAGACTTAGCTTCTTCATAGTTTCCAAAATGTTTCACTGTACTATCAATTTCTTCTGCCACTAGAGTTTTTATTGCTTCAGATGTCTCATCAATGTTTACTTCATAAGGCAATGGCCTCAGCCATGATACCCTTGGCACTACTTCCTACACATAGGTGTAATCTATGTCTACTAGGAAAAAAACATCTTTATAATGTTTTTCAACTAATGAACTAGGAATTTTACTCCTTAATCTCATCTTTTTCTTCAATTCCACAAAATATGTTCGCATAACATTGTCAAAATTATCACCTACTTGCTAAATAAATGCATTGATTTGTTGAGTGATAGCTCTATTTGTTTTCCACACTATGTTTCCAAAAGTAGGAAATTTATTCTGTATGTAAAAAAATATGCAAACGAGCAGAGATCCAAACTTACATACTGAATTCTTTGCCCTTTTGATTGAAGAAAGGTTCTTGGCTAGCTGCATTAGTTGAAGCTCAGCAAGGTCATAGGTATGATCCTTCTTCACAATTTTCCAATCCTGGTTGACTGCAATGCAGGGGACACTGTCTAGTCGGCTTGACTGATAAAACTTATGAGCTATAACCCTCACTACAAAATCAAGCTCTAAATCTGTAATTGTGGATATCATCATCCCCCTTTTGTTCTAAATGGCTCCTGTGAATTCTACAATGTTTTCTTTACTCTAAAATTTTATAGTTTTCTTCCCATTTAGAATTGGATAACCTATTACTTGATGAATGATCTCTCTTGTTATCTTGAATGGTTCATTTTCCAGCCATATGTTCATGTCATGTACATGACTCAGAACAATCTTGATCCATTCCATTTTGAACTCTCTTGAAAAGTCTAGGGCATGAGTTAACCCTCTCTTGGCTAAGTATTTATGTTCAGCATTTAGGGCTTTGTCTGTGCATAATTTTTTGTAAGATGCCCTAAGCTCGTGATCTCCAAATTCACTTATCTTACACATATAGCAAGACCTTATATCGTGTATCATAAGTACCTTTGGTGGAATTGACGATAGGGCTCCGGTCAGATCACCCTTAATGGCACTCTCAAGAACTACTCAGAAATTAGGAGGCACACATGTGTCACCCCTTACCAATTGAATGTTTAGCAACTCCTCTATTCTCTTAGCTGGTGCAGAAGAACTTGCGCCCATTTTCTCCAAAAAATAGGATTTCAATTGTGTGCTAAAAATGTGTCACACCTCTATGAGATATTCAATTTAAGGTTGCTCAAGAATGAGGCCTCAAATATCGACTCATATCTCTCTAGTCATGGAGTACAAAGGTGTGTGATGAAGGCCCTCAGATTGACCTGGTTGTGCCCATGCAAGTACACCATGAAATGAGAGATTCAATGCATGAAAATGATAACTATTCTATATGATTGTAATGCATGAAAGGAAATGAATCTAAATTATAACAATGCATGATTATTCTATGAAAGGAAATGTGAATCTAATCTACATGAATAGTCATGGATGCAAGAAGAAGAAGACAAGAAGAGAGAAGTTGCAATATCTAAGCCAAAGTGCTCAAATTCTCCTCCCAAAATTGCTCTTCAAACCTGCAACATAACAATACCTAAAAATTCTTTATGAAAATGAGAATGAGAGATTTCCTTATATAGGAAAGTGAACGGTTGAGATTAAGAGGCAAAAAGAAATGAGCAATGGTGGAGATTAAATCTTGGTTGATCCATGTGCTCATTAAAGCAAAAAAGCCCACCACTTAGAAAGATGTGATAAAAAAATGATTTTTTTTTTTTTTTTTCCTTTTTCATCAAAAGAAGAGCTTTAAGCGGGGATTTTTATTTATTTAATTAAAAAAGGGTTTTTTTTTAATTAAATAAATTAGAAGAATTTTATATAATTAAATGGGAGAAATTTAATTTAATTAAATAAGATGAATTTTATTTAATTAAAAGAGAGAAATTTAATTTAATTAAATAAGATAAATTTTGTTTAATTAAAAGGGAGATTAAATCTTTTAATTAAATAAAAATGATCAAACCTTAGGAAATATTGAAATAATTGAATTAATTACAATTTGATCAAGGAAATTGATTTGAATTGAAAATATTGTAAAGCATTGATTCATGAATTTGATAAATTGATAAAATGATAAATGGGGCCCATAGTCTAGGCAACCATTTTAGGGTGCATACATTTTCCCCTCTTTGACTAATGTGTGATCATTCTGAGAACACATGTAGTCAAAGAATGGAGTTGAAGTGTGAGATCAATTTGGGATCACAAAACAACACACATCAACATCGTTGTAAATAAGTAATTGACATCAGAACAAAGATAAGCTGATTGCAAAAAAAATAAGGTCAACACCGTTGTAAATAAGTAATTAACATGTCTGAGATAAGAATCTCAACCAAGGTTGCCCCAAGTAGAACAAATGATAGGATTGATAAAGTTGAATCAAGGATTGAATTTTGATAGGTACTACCCCCTCGTGATCAAAATCAAAATGAAATAGAAGAGAAACAACAAATTGACAAATTTGATCAAAGCGAACTAAAGATAAGGCTCTTGATGTAAGATGAAATATATAAGGATCTCAGAACCAAGGTAGATCATCCAGCATGAAAGATTATGCCCCAAGGTTGAATTAGAAGAAAAGAAGTGGGGTGAAAGCGAATGGAAGATAGAAGTTTGGAAGAGGTGGAAAGAAATGGAGAGAAGAAAG
>MU228144.1:4168938-4214004 GCA_018584345.1 Thuja plicata | reverse complement strand
TGAAAGATTATGCCCCAAGGTTGAATTAGAAGAAAAGAAGTGGGGTGAAAGCGAATGGAAGATAGAAGTTTGGAAGAGGTGGAAAGAAATGGAGAGAAGAAAGAGAATTTGCCTTAAGAAAGAGAATACCCCAAAATTAATCAACTATTTAAGATACAAAATTTCAATTGAGATCACGAAAGAAGATATGGAAATGAAGATCATAACGTGATCACAGTTTATTAAAAGTCCATAAGAAAGATGAAGGAAAACCCTCGCAAACTCATAATGCAGCCTAAAAATGAAAACTAACATGAGGTCTAACAATGCAAGCTACATGAAAATGCAAAGGTGTACTTGCAATAGAGCAACTGCAACATAGGACTTTGTGTTCATCATTCATTAGAGAATATTAAGGAACTTATTTTCATCATTCAGCCATTATTAACGGACATCAGAAAATCACGGTGGGTGCGAAAAATGTGTGCTAAAAATGTGTCACACTTCTATGAATCATTCCATGCAAGGTTGCTTTAGAATGAGGCCTCAAATATCGACTCATAGCTCCCTAGTCAAGGAGTGCAAAGTTTTTTAATGGAGGCCCTCAGATTGACCTAGTTGTGCCCCTGCAAGTACACCATGAAATGGGAGATTCAAAGAGAAAAAGCAAGGATGCTAGTCTCCATGATCATACAATATGCAATGAAATGAAAATTGTTTTATATGATTGCAATGCATGAAAGGAAATTAATCTAAATGATAACAATGCATGATTATTCTATGAAAATAAATATGAATCTAATATACATGAATAGCCATGGATGCAAGAAGAAGAAGACAAGAAGAGAGAAGTTGCAATATCCAAGCCAAAGTGCTCAAATTCTCCTCCAAAATTGCTCTCCAAGCCTGCAGCATAACAATAGCATAAAAATCTTGATTATCAAGTGAGAATGAGAGGTTTCCTTTTAAAGAGCAATGGACGGTAGAGATTAAGAGGCAAAAAATCAAAGGCTATGATTAAGAGGCAAAAATCCTACCACTTAGGAAGATGTAAAAAAAATGGATTTTTATTTAATTTTTTATTTAATTTATTTCCTTTTTCAACAAAGAGGGATTTTAGTGGGGATTTTATTTAATTAAAAGAAGGATTTTCTTTTAATTAAATAAGATTCTTTAATTTAATTAAAAATGATATTTTAATTAAATGAGATACTATTATTTAATTAAGAGAGATTTTAATTAAATAAGATAATATTATTTAATTAAAAAGAAATTTTAATTAAATAAGATTATTTTATTTAATAAAAAGGAATTGTTTTCTTTTAATTAAATAAGATAATTGATGAAATGATCAAACCTTAGGAAATGTTGAAATAATTGAATTAATTACGATTTGATCAAGAAAATTGATTCGAATTGAAAATATTGCAAAGCATTGATTCAGGAATTTGATAAAATGATAAATTGATAAATGGGGCCCATAGTCTAGGTGACCATTTTAGGGTGCATACATTTGCCCCTCTTTGACTAATAAGTGATCATTCTGGGAACACATGTAATCAAAGAATGTAGTTGAAGTGTGAGATCGATTTGGGATCACAAAACAACACAGACATCAACACCGTTGTAAATAAGTAATTGACATCAGAACAAAGATAAGCTGATTGCAAAAAAAACAAGGTCAACACCATTGTAAATAAGTAATTGACATGTCTGAGATAAGAATCTCAAGCAAGGTTTCCCCAAGAAGAACAAATGATAGCATTGATAAAGCTGAATCAAGGATTGAAGTTTGATAGGTACTGCCCCCTCGTGATCGAAATCAAAATAAAATAGAGGAGAAACAACAAATTGATAAATTTGATCAAAGCGAACTAAAGATAAGGTTCTTGATGTAAGATGAAAGATATAAGGATCTCAAAACCGAGGTAGATCATCCAGCATGAAATATTATGCCCCAAGGTTGAATTAGAAGAAAAAAAGTGGGGTGAAAGCGAATGGAAGATAGAAGTTTGGAAGAGGTGGAAAGAAATGGAGAGAAGAAAGAGAATTTGCCTTAAGAAAGAGAATGCCCCAAAATTAATCAACTATTTAAGATAGAAAATTTTGATTGAGATCACGAAAGAAGATAAGGAAATGAAGATCATAACGTGATCACAGTTGATTAAAAGTCCACAAGAAAGATGAAGGAAAACCATCGCAAATTCATAATGCAGCCTAAAAATACAAACTAACATGAGGTCTAACAATGTAAGCTACATGAAAATGCAAAGGTGCACTTGCAATAGAGAAACTACAACATAGGACTTTGTGTTCATCATTCATTAGAGAATGTTAAGGAACTTATTTTCATCATTGGGCCATTATTAACGGACATCGGAACATCACACAATCATCACTAGTCATAAGTGCAACTATGAAGATATAAATGTGATTTATATCAGATTAGAATATGGAAAGATTCTAACATAAGCATCAAATACATAAAGGTCAAGATGACTATGATGTTAGCTTACCCAATTTAATATAGCGAAACCACACTTGCATCAAGGCATAGAGGCCAGGATGACCAGCAGAACCGCTGTGCAAAAATAGTGAAGCGTAAAGCAGGAAGAAAATAAAAAAATGTTCTATGCCCCAAGTCCTCTAGCTATACACAGAGAGACTTATTAGACCAGGACACTCAACGAAAATCAATAACAGTCAGCACACAAAGAAAAGATCATGACATAGATCAAGCATTAAGTGTTGTGTTTAAAAATTAAAGTGTGTTAACTGATACTGAGTTCCGAGGATAAGGATCGAATGCTCACAAGCAGGTAAGACCACATGACAAAACTGAGTAAGACCAAATCGATAAGTGTTGAAAAACACTCAATGTCAAGGGTTGTATTGACAAATACAGTTGGGGTGGTGTTGAAAAATACCATTTGTGAGATGTCCTAAAGACTAATGCATCCAAGAGACCAAAACTAACACAGTTATGCCCCCTAGACAAAGACAAAGACCAATACCAAACCAAGGAAACAAGGACAAGGCATGATGGAGAAAGGCTAAGTGTCGAGGACACGCGCTAAGAAACAGGGGTGCAAAGGCCTCAAGTAGCACCCGTTTCCAAGTTTTCACCACTTAGATTTTATTACAATTTTTTTCTCTTTCATTTTTTTTTCTTTTTTTTCTTTTTTTTTTCAGGACTTTTTTTGAATTTTTGAATTTTTGTTACCAAGGCCCTTGTTTCTAGGTTTTCACCAAGGCACTTTTTCTTCTTTTTTTTGAATTTTTTATTTTTTAATTTTTTTTGTATTTTTGGAATATGTAATTTTTTTTTTAAGACACATCAAAGTGCCTATTGCTAGGTTTTCACTAAGATTATCATTTTTTTAGGATATTTTATGATTTTTAGCATTTTTTATAATATATCATTTTTTGGATTTTTCCAGGATCAATAATTATGTACAAAGGATGCCCCCAAATAGAATAGGCATCAAACTCCCAAGCAAGATCTCATTGCGTAGTCCCAATGTTTAGCAAGGTGGAGGACAAGAGGGATTAGCAAGCTGGTGGAAGAAATGGAAGACAGTAGAATGAAGGAGAATGAAGGGAAGAAATTCTCAAAGGAAATCTCCTCAAGAGTACCTAAGCTAGGGAAAAGAAATAAATATCATTTAAAGCACATTTGGATAAGCAATGAAAGGCCAACATAGGATAAGTCACAAAAGCGTAATGCAAGAGAAGGAAAGGATGCATTCCAAAGGTGTAGACATGTCAAGAGACTTCATAAGACCAAAGGGGAAAAGGATAGCGATAGGTGAAAAATGAATGGAGGAAGATAGACATGAAGGCTAAACATGAAAGGAATGAAAGAAAGATCATCGTAAGATAGCTCATAAGATAGCCCAAATGTCCATGTATAAATCAACTTTGTCAAGATCAAAGAGAGAATACGGAATGGATGAAAGATGTAGAAGAACTATGCATGATTCCTAATTGCCAGGTTTTCATCATGGTACCTATCGAAGGTGCCACAAGGGAGTGCTTTTTGCCATAGGATAAAATTATTTCTCTTTTTTTTTTGAATTTTTTTTTTTTGAATTTTTTTGAATTTTTTGGAAGAAGGAAAGATTTTTAGATAATGCTCCTTGAAAGGATAAACCATGATATGCCAAGGATCCAAAATGATATGCTCAAAGATGTTGATAAGGAAAAGAATATGAAAGAGAAAAATGGAGGATAAGGTTTTATGCAAAGCGAGTGAGGTTGGAAGATAGGAGGAATAGACAAATGAGGAAAAAGAGCAGAAGGTAGAAAGATAGTGAATGGAAGGATTGTGAAAGGGTAGATGGAAAGGAAGGCAAGATCAATGTCAATACACACCTTGAAGGGTGGCAAGAGGATGAAGGAATACATGAAGGAATATGATGAATGGATAGTAGAGGTTGCAGTTTAGGCTCATGGAATGAAATAATGTTTTTGGAAGAAGATGAAGTGGAAGCCTTTGGAAGCTTAAATGTCAGTGTCACTTATTTCTCAACATGAGACTCTTTCAAGAGAGACTTTGGAATCCATATAGTCATAGGCTTTTCATTTCTTTTTGATTATTTTGAGAGGATATCTTCAATGATGGATTTTTGAACCCATACTTGTCTTGCAGTTTTCTTCTGAGATATCTCTTTTGAGTTTATGCCCCCATGTTGATTAGAGGGGACATGGCGATCTTTTTTAGATGGATTCTTGTATTGCTTCTTTTTCTTGTATTAAGCATTCAAGTTTCTGCCAAAAGACTTGGGACTTGTGGAGGAAGAAAAAGAATATGACTAGTTTAGATGGGTGGATGGATGAAAAGGATTCAAGGGTATGCATCTATGTTGAACTTGAGGAAAGATACGAGATGGAAGGACGTAAGGACCCAAGATGGATGATGAATTAGGAGGGTTAGGAGGGGAAATTGAAGGGACATAAAGACCCAATATGGAAGGAAAACATGAAACCATTAGTATTGGTGGGGGAGGTCCAAGGATGATGTAGAAGATGCAAAAGGATAATCAATAAGTTCATTGACATCTATATGAAAACCAAGGACATCAGCATCTTTAGAGTGAGCATTAGCATTTTCAATAGGATCATGAACATCTTGAATAGGAGAACCTTCTTTGATAGGATTTTTCAAAGCTTGAAAAGCCTTAGGAAGAGTAGAAAGTGGAAGCAAACATGGAGTGGTAGAACAAGAAGATAGAAGACTTTGATCTTGACAAGGATCTTTGGATAGCATAAGCACATTATGTTCCTCTTGATTTTTAATAGGCTTAATATTGGAAGTAACAACACTATTTTTAATAACCTTAATGGAAGTATCATCTTTGGAAATCGTAACTAGGGTAAGGTTATTTTGATTGTTAATAAGCTCAATGGTGTAAGTAGTGACTTGATCTTTCTTAGGAGAAGACTTAAGACAAGGTGGAATGAATGAGAAAGGGCGTAAGGGATCAAAAGAACTATGAAATGAGTAAGAGACATCATGAAAAGGATTGGATGACATGGAGGTTCCTTGATCTAAATCTTTCTTTATGTTCTTTTCTTTATCATTTTTAGAGTCCTCTTGACATGGAGCCACTTCTAAGGATAAGGAAGCATGTTGGAATTGTATGGGAGACTTGGGAAGAGATGGGGAAGGATTAGCTGAAGTAGGAATTACAACATATAAAGGCTTAGGCTCTTTAGGTTTATCATTATTAAAAGTATTTTTAGCCAAGTGAAGGTTAGCTTGAGTTTCTTTAAGAAGTAGCCCTTGAGAATAACTATAGGGAACCGCATGAAAAGCATTAGGACTTCTGTCAGATGAAGGATTTGTGGAATATTTAGAAACTTTAGGAGATGTATGGGTATTGGAGGAAGTAGAGGATTGAAGGGAATTATCACAAAACAATGGTTCATCATTAACATGATCTTTCTTGAGAGTGCAATCTTTATTTTTAGCATGAGAATCCTTAGAGGAGAAACTCTTATGATATTTTTGTTTAAAATTAGCGTGGTGAGATTTATCTTCCTCCATAGAAGCATAAAAGAGGTATTGTTCACAAAACTCATCAAAGTATTGTTCAAATTAAAATTCATATGGGTCACCATCACAATCTGTCCAATGCGAACACCCATTACCAGTATAAACAAGCACACGATGAGGAGGATTCTTAGGAATAGAGGTGTTATAGGTATCACTACATTGTCCATCATCATAGTCATCATATTCATCAGAGACATAATAGATGGGATCATCAGAGTCATCAAAGATGGGTGTGTCATTCTTCATGGAAGAGTTATCACAAGGATTGTCACGTTGCTCATTATGGTATGTCTTGAGAAGAGAAGTATGACTCTTGGGAGAAGTAGAAGAAGAAAGTGAAGACTTAGTGGAAGAAGAAGATTTGGATGATGAGGAAAGATGAGCAGATTCAGAAGATGAAAGATGTTTGGAAGAAGGAGGTTGTGATATGATCATGTACATGATCCTATCAAAGGCATCTGATTCAATCACTTTTTATGTATTTCCGTCCTAATTTCATCACCCATGCAATTTTTGGAGGAAAACCACTCTTTGAATTGAGAAACAAGTTCAAGATCATTTATTCTTAAGAGAGGTTCCATAACAAGATAGTTTAAATTCATGGTTCTAGAAGAGGAGGAATCAAGAAGAGATGAAAATAGAAGAATACAGACTAGATAATAAGAGGAAAAGAAATTCAAGAAGAAGCAAAGATATTAGGAAGAAGAGGAAGAAGCGTGAAGGAAGAAGAGAAATGATAGAAATAGGAGACTAGGAATACATGAGAGATGTGGAAGAAAGAAGACCAAGAGTCATTTTGTGCAATTTGATACCATTTAGGTTCATTTGGATGTTGAGAAACATGTCATAGCACTTTTTGGGGAGATCCATTGAAGTTTTCATAACTTGGGAACTCAGATTTGTTCTTTTTAATTGACCACTTAGATTCATTAATAGGTTTTATCATTAATTAGGCACGCAAGACAGCAATCAGGGAATTCAAGCAATCAATTATCATCAAAAAATGAGCAAGGTACAAAGAAACCTTGCACATGAACATAGATAGTGACATAGTATTGTTAGTAATAACTGAGAGGGGGTGAATCAGTGGTCTCAAAAACTTATCCTTAATCTAACCACCAATAAAGTAAACCTCATATTATTATGTCTCTACAAGATGCATGTCATGAAATACTTATAATGATTAACGGTCTATTGGTTTTCCTTGTCTGTCCTTATTCTCCTTGATTACCAATAAGCAGTTTAACTATTTACCGAAATGCAGTAAATATGCAGAGTATACCGATAAATCCAAAAATGCATATCTGAAATGTAAAATAGTAAAGTAATAAACCATACACACATAACACATGGATTTTAACATGGAAACCCTGTTAAGAGAAAAAACCACTGGGACTGGTACCCCAAATTTTCACTCTTCTAAAGTGAGCCCTGTTAAGGGCCAACACTGTTAAAGGTTATAAACACATTGTTAGGTGTGACCTTGTTAGAGGATTTTACACATATAGGTTGTCACTTAGTATCGGGCATCTAATGTTGCCATCCTTGAATCAGCCTCTCTCTTAGATCGTCAATAGGCATCGAAAATATCCAATGCTACTTTCATGAATCAACCTTTTGGCGCTCCTTGGGATGTACCTCAGTATATAGAAGACTATTAATTCCTACTCTGTTAAGAGACTTGATGCTTCAATGGCTAAACTGAAACAAAATGACCTATTTCTAATGCAACTTGAATTGCAAATTTTTAGATCTATTTAAGTACATTACCTCTCTGATCAATGTATCAATTCAATTCTTTTGTGCTCCATACTTTATGCTCTGTGATGTTGTGTTCACTGTTTGTCAGTGTCTGTAGAATTCCTTAGCTCTACTTCAGCTTGATTGATTAGGACTATATGAAGTTCTTCTTCATCAATTTCTCTTCAGCATCCTCTTTCTATTCACTCCCCTTAATCCCTTTACATGTGATATGAAAATGAATTAAACTTGTCTCTTATATAGACATGATATTTACTATTTCTTGATTCTTGATTCTTGATTCTTGGCTTGAAAAACAATCTAGCCAATTTGATAGCATAACTACTAATTTATCTTGTAGTTATCTTTGTGCCAACTGTACAAATCTTCTTTAAATCAATCACTTAACTCTGGTCAAATAAAACAAAGAAAACAACTAGTTAAGTCTATCTTTAGCTCTTTCCAGCTAGATATTTTGTCATTTTCTGAACTCTCTGTTTCGTCAGTCAACTCTTTAGTTAGTCATCAGTTACAACTGTCAGTTCTATTGGTGTAACTCTAGTTAGCTTTGGGATCTCCATCCATTGGGCAACTCTACTTTTAGCTTATTGGGCATCATGTGGTTTTGCTTCATCGGGCAACACTGTCTTCTACTTGTCGGGTATCACTATGACTTTTATTCTTTGCCTTTACCGATGGTGTGCACTCTGTTAGTGTTATCTATCACTTAGTGAATACTTGCCTTTTATGCATTGCTGAAAGCATAACCTTTGTTCCATTGATTCTCTGAAGTCTTTGGAATTTTATACATGACCGTACAGATTATATCAAGTTTACATCAATGAAAATATAAATCATTAATTGATTTAATGCCTTGCATTATCTTCAACTTAACATTATCAAACATTTAATCAGTTATATGTCATCAAGTATTTCTACTCCATAAGAATTTTTCTTGTGTATGTTCTCAAAATGTTTTCCAATCACGCACATAGTCCTAGAAAATAAAAAGTTGGTTGCACTATGGTTCTTAGTAATTTTTTGACTCTACAACTTTTTCAATCTCAAGTGGGTGAAATCCAATCTCGACGCACCAAGGTTTTGACACAGTCCAAGAATTTAATCAATCAAGAGCTGCTAAGGAGATCTGACAACCCACAAGAAACTACAACCGTGGAGATTTCTTCCACAAGGACATTTATATAGAGGTTGTTGCTACCATGGAAAAATTGGCTATTACCACTTGAGGTTCCATCCACGTGATTTACCCAATAAAGGGAGTGTCCACTACGGTTAACCCTCTCTAACAAGGAAGACTCGCAATATGGACCACATGGGGACTTGGTTTGGATTCAAGGGTTCCAAGTTTCTGATTCTCCCAAAAGAGAAAAGAGCATAATCCTCTAGCCTCTTCACCTCACCCAAACATAGAAAAAAAGATTAATTGACCCACTAATTTGAAATCACCTCACCCAAATTAAATCAACAACAATGACCACCAATCTCAAGAGAGAAAGTACTAATCAAAGTTGAAGACTAAACCAAGTTTGAAGTAATGACAAATCCTTCCCTACCTACAAAGGGATATATTGTTAAGAAGAGCTTCACATGTAAGACAAGAAAATGAATCCCACTCTCTCAATATTTTCACAAATAGTATTCATAGGGCCTAAATACTATGTGAAACATATATGCAAGAAAGAAAATCTAGGTCCATTTTTAGAGCACCAATTGGAAATTTGATCTATGAAAGAAAGAAAACACTCAAACTAAACACATGAGATGTTCATTATTATTTCCAAAATCAAAATTTTATAGAGATGCAAAAAAATACCTCAAATCCAAAGCAACACAAGTGTTTTTTTGTTTATCCACGCAAGTCCAAGCAATCCCCATGAACTCTCCAACAAGCAAGACAAGCAAACAAGATATGTAATGTATATTCAATTATGCAAACCCTAGGGTTAGATCTGAAAATCAATTGTTAGGAGAAATAATAACCAACAAATAATTCAAATGATAACTCACATCATGCATTGAACCATGTGAAAAGTAAGTGCAAGCTAATCATTAAATGCCCTTTTTTTAATTTTGATTTTTGACCTAGTCAACAAGATCTGATTTGTTTGCTATGATTTTGGCCGTAAAAATAGAAATGCAAAGAAGAGTCCCCTATTAAAAAATAGAGATCTTTCCAAAAATGTAAATTTTTTAGCGATATTTTCTGATTTGTGCCCTACGGACCCTATTTATCAAAACATACCAGTTTTTAAAGATCAAATTTTTAAGCCATTATTTGTCATCACAACAAAAACATAGAGAACATACCCTATGTAGAATTCCAAGAGATTTCTAGAAATGTAAATTTTTCCAAAAAAATTGTTGATTTGTGACTAGAAATGAATTTTCATGAAAAATCATAAAAAAATTTATAAATCACAACAAAATTATTTGAAAAATCTGATTTTCAATCTAAGACACCTGTGACCCAATGCCAACCTGCAAAAAACAATTCAGACTAAAATAATATTTCATTTCGGAGATATGATCAAATCTTTCAAAAAACCCTAGGTTTTGCCTTCAACTCATCCTGCACAAGGGTTAGGCTTGAAAAACTTAAATAAAATAACCATGTAAAGATTAGAAAATTAGAAAATCTGAATAAAATGAAGAAAAATCAGGAGCATCATGCCCCATAGTGGGCGCCAAAAATGTGTGCTAAAAATATGTCACACTTCTATGAGTCATTCCATTCAAGGTTGCTCAAGAATGAGGCCTCAAATATCGACTCATAGCTCTCTAGTCATGGATTGCAAAGGTGTGTGATGAAGGCCCTCAGATTGACCTAGATGTGCCCATGCAAGTACACCATGAAATGAGAGATTCAATGCATGAAAATGATAACTATTCTATATGATTGCAATGCATGAAAGGAAATAAATCTAAATGATAACAATGCATAATTATTCTATGAAAGGAAATATGAATCTAATCTACATTAATAGCCATAGATGCAAGAAGAAGAAGACAAGAAGAGAGAAGTTGCAATATCCAATCCAAAGTGCTCAAATTCTCCTCCAAAATTGCTCTCCAAACCTGCAACATAACAATACCTAAAAATCCTATATGAAAATGAGAAGGAGAGATTTCCTTATATAGGAAAGTGAAGGGTTGAGATTAAGAGGCAAAAATAAATGAGCAATGGTGGAGATTAAATCTTGGTTGATCCATGTGCTCAATAAAGAAAAAAAGCCCACCACTTAGAAAGATGTGATAAAAAAAGGATTTTTATTTTATTTTTATTTAATTTATTTCCTTTTTCATCAAAAGAAGAGCTTTAAGTGGGGATTTTTATTTACTTAATTAAAAGAGGGGTTTTATTTTAATTAAATAAATTGGAAGAATTTTATTTAATTAAATGGGAGGAATTTAATTTAATTAAATAAGATGAGTTTTATTTAATTAAAAGGGAGAAATTTAATTTAATTAAATAAGATGAATTTTATTTAATTAAAAGGGAGATTAAATCTTTTAATTAAATAAAAATGATCAAACCTTAGGAAATATTGAAATAATTAAATTAATTAAAATTTCATCAAGGAAATTGATTTGAATTGAAAATGTTGCAAAGCATTGATTCAGAAATTTGATAAATTGATAAAATGATAAATGGGGCCCATAGTCTAGGCGACCATTTTACGGTGCATACATCAAGGATCATGAACAGAGTACCTCGGCAAGTGACAAAATCCACACTTTCCACTAAAGAGGTTGTCGACAGCACACTATAGAAATCTTTGAAAATCTTTGCTGAATTCAAGTTCACAAATGCATAATCGCTCTTATGAAATTCTTAATTGCATGGTGAGAAGAAATGAAATAGGTCTTTCCTTTATATAGACTTCAACAGTTGAAAGTTAGGTCAGCATTAAATTTTCTTTCCTTTGAGTGAGTGCCAAATAGTTGTCCTCGGCCAACTCATGAAATTCACTTGCCACTCGGTCGTTAAACAAAACTTACTCGGCATACATTAGAAATATACTGTTTCTCAACACCTATAGTGCATTTTAACTTTGCTCTCTACATAACTCAAAATATGTCCTGATGCATCTTATCATATGCAGATATGGACTATTGCACTTTTATATGTTAGGAACTAATAAAAGATATGAGATATAAACATAGTTCCCTACATACCTTTCTTTGCTTAATTAGTTATGGTGGGATCACCTGATCCATTGGATTGGGTGACCTTGGCTTCAGTAGCTTCACTACTACAAGGTTCTTCTTTCCTTATCCATTTCTAGTTCATCTGTGCTCTAATCTTCTCAACAGTGGGAGTAGGTACCCTTGTTTTGCAATCTTTCCTAGTATGACCAATTTTCAAACAATTATAGCAAACTAGGCTTCCATTCATCCAACTCTTAGATTTTTCTCTGAAATGTGTCTTTATGCAGTTTTCTAGAACATGTCCATACTCACCACAGTAAAGATATCTATGTCATGTGTTATAATCCCAATTGTAAGTGTTACCCTTCCTTGGTTCTTTTGCTTGTGCCTTTGACATCCATTATTGTTTAGCATTAGATCTGCAATCTTGTGCTCTATGTCCAAATTTTTGACAGTTGTAACAATACCCATTGAATCAAGGTGTGGGAGATGCATTATTTTCCTTTGCCCAACATTCATGTGCTTGATGTTCAAACTTCTTACAGTTAAATAAATAACCATTGAACTTAGGTTTAGGATTGGACTTACCATTCTTACTTCGGCATATGTTTGTTGTGTGTCTTGATTTTCCACAGTGATGGCATACAGGCTTGTTGTTCTTTGACTTTGCATTCCTCTTTTCACCAATCTTATATGATTCTCCTTTCTTAGTAGATGTCTTATGTTCAATGTGACCTAATCCAAAAGAATCTTTAGATCTCCTTGATGCTTCCATCAAGTTTTCAAAATGAGTCAAAGCTTCATTGGGTATGTTCAATATTTCATTCAGTTCTTTCTCAGATCTCAATTCATTTTTCAATTGACTATTCTCAGATCTCAGATTCATAATTTCCATGTCTTTCCTACTGATCTCTTGATTTGAAAGTAGTAGTTGATTCACCATGTCAACCTGATTTTGTTTCATCATTTGTACTTCATGTGTCCTTTCATCAAGTTTGGTAGACAACATTCTTTTATGGTGATAGACAACATTGGTAAGGAAAATAGAGCTGAGCAGTAGTGAATCCACTAAAGCCAAGGTCACCCAATCCAATGGATCATGTGATCACACCATCTCCAACTGAGCAATAGAGGTATGTAAGGAACTGCATTTAAATTTCAAATCTTACATCAATTCCTAATATGTAAATGTGACAAAGTCCATATCTGCATATGATAAGATGTACCAGGACATGTTTGTGACAAGTGTCAAGAAGAGTTATCTATACTATAGGTGCCAAGTTGGTTTTTTGAGTAATTTGTGATGGTCAAGTATGGTAAGCCGAGTGGTATGCAAGTTGTGTTAGTCGGCCAATGACAATTGGCTTGCACTAACCTAACGGGAAAAATAATTAATGCTTACCTATCTTGACCTTTCAAGTCTATATATGGTTAAACGGTCTACTATTCACTTTTACCTTGCAATTTTTAGCATTTATAGAGAAATCGAAGAAGTTGCAGATATGATCTTAGTGAAGTATATTTCAATAATTTCATTAGCATGTCGTCAACAACCCTAAGTTGAACAGTGCAAAGTGATTGCTTGTTGAGGTACTTTGTTCTTCATTTTTGAACCCTAACTTCAAGAGATTATGGCTGCAAGTTCTTCCAAACCAGTCAAAGGAATGGAGGAGGATATGAATCAAATTAAGCTAGTAAGGAGTGATGCATGCACATGACCAAATTTTCATGTCATTCCAGAAAGTGCAATTTTGAGTGATCTAAATGGAGCCCTCTCATCGATCCTGCCAAAGATACTTATGATTCACGATGTTAGATCTTGCTACATGGTTAAAATTGGTGAAGTAGGCAATAGTGAATTGAGGAATTCCTATGACAAGTTGTGTGAGAATGGAATTCTAAAAGATGAATTCAAACATTTAGCCGACAAAGGGTTAACTCGTGCCCTAAATTTTTTGATAGAATTCAAGGATGAATGGATTAAGGTTGTCCTAAGCCGAGTTTAAAATATGCATATCTAGCTGGATAATGGACCAGTAAAAATCACAAAAGATATTATCTAGCGAGTTACTGGGTATCCTATTATCAGTGGTAAACAAACTATGAGAGACTAAAGTAAAGAAGAGATAGTATCTAACACTAGAGCTATTTGGAACAATAGAGGAATGACTATCTCTACAATTACAGACTTGGAACTTGATTTTGGAGTGAGAGTGATTGCACACAAGTTCTATCAGTTGAGTTGACTGGATAGTGTTCCCTGTACAGTCATGGACTAGGCATGGAAGATAGTCAAAAAGAATCACACCTATGACCTTGCCGAGCTACAGTTGACACAACTAGCCGAGAACTTAATATCAATCAAGAAAGCCAAAATCTCATCATGTAAGTTTGGCTCTTTGTTAATGTGTATATTCTTCTATGTACATAAGTCATTTCCTACACTAGTAAATATTGTCTGGAAGAAGGACAAACCCATCACTTTACAAATTAGTGAATGTATTCAGCAATTAGGCAACAATTTCAATAGTATTATGGGAAGTTATTTTGTGAATTCAAAAGGAGAATGAGGTTGAGGACTAGAATTCCCAATTCACTTGTGCAGAAGCACTATTATGATATATGTTTCTTAGTTACTACAGACTACACCTACATTCAGGTTGTGACACCTAGGGTATCATGGCTGGAGCCATTTCCCTATGAAGTTAATATTGATGAAGCATCAGTAGCTATCAAAGCACTTCTAGCAGAGGAGATTGATACTAAAGCTAAAAGATTTAGAAATTTTGATGAAGCAAAGGAAAATATTTCAATGAATCTTAAGGCAGGAACCATGGAAAGAAAGAGGAAAAATATTGTGAAATTTTTGAAAAAGATGGTTCGCTTTCCGAGTGATGAAGAGCTAGAGGATGCACCTCTAGACATATCTACTAGACAAGGAGAAGATGTATGTAAGGAACAAGAAGTAGAAGTTATTGAGTCTAAAGAAGATATCAATGCTAAGGAAAAAGGGAAGAGGCCAGTAGTAGCAAAGGTAACAAAGCCGAGTAAAGAAAAACCTAGAGTTACCCCTCCCATTGCAAATTGTCCAAGGACAAGGGCATCTACTGCCACATTACCAGTAGGATAGACTAAATTCTATACAAAGAAGATTGGAGAAAGTAGTTCTAGATCGAAGACTAAATTTGCAACAAAGGCTGTGTTGAGCCTACAAGTTAAAAGACCAAGAATAAAACTACATTTGGATCCAGAAAGTGATGAGGACATGACTAAAACTGATGAACCCAGCAACATACCTATAGCATCATTCAAGAGACCTACAAATATTGATGAGGTATGTGAAAATTTGAGAAATTTTGTAGGGTTATCTGGTTTTAAGTTTATAAGGTATGAAAAATTGAAGGTAGGAGACAAACATAATGTTTGGGAAGCTCTCCTAGACATGATGTGTAATTTAAAATTAACCCCTACAGCAATAGGAAACAATGTGCTGAGTGAGTTGTATGAATTTCTATTTGGAAAGTGGGAATTTGCACTCACAATTGAGAGACAAATAAGAGAAGTCACATTAGCTCAAGTCATTCCTGAGCTAACCAAGAAACAAAGAGAAAAATTTGTTGAAGATTATAAGCACAAATTTTTACCTAAACAAAGAGGCTATGTTATCTTGAAGAATGATACTGAAGGGATAGTACAGTAGAGTACTAGAATTTGGAAGGAAGTTTTTGGATTGATTGCTCCAAAAAAAAGAGAACTGATGAAGGAACATCTGAGCTAAAGGATAAGGAAACTAAATCCACCCCTATACCACAGATATCAATAGTTCACATTTCAAATGAGCCTGAGAAGATTGGGATAGATGCACAAGATCAATTAGAGATAGTTAACACTTTTGATCTGACTATTGATAGTCCAATTGATGTGACAATTAATGACTCTAGCAATCTAGATGCCAAGGGTCAAGATGAGCCGAGGGACTCAACTATTGATTCACCTATCAAGACAACTGAGGCTGAAGAAGAGAAGAGTACAAAAGAAGAAGAAGAAAGAACTTAAAAGAAATCTGAGGATAAGGATGCTCAAGATGAAGCAAAAAAGGAGAAAACAATTGAACAAGAGGTAATTGTACAACATTCACCTATTTTAGAGGTTGTAAAATCAGTGCTAGATAGAAGTTAGGAGATAAAAGATACTAACAGTGAGCCTAAAGAACAAGAGGAAATGCAAGTGTTGGTTGATCTACCACACTCTGCATCATCCACTCCCACTGGAACTAAGACAAAAAAGTATGCCTAATCAACAGGCAATTTTGACTGAACTTAAAGATACAATGGTGTCAACCAGTAAATCTGGAAAATGTATTGTAGAAACGAAGCCAAGCAGTAGTTCACCTAAATTCAAGAGGAGGAAATTTATGAGGAAGAAGTCTCTGATTCTAGATGTCACATTAGATGAATTTATTGTGATTCCACCATGGGATCCCAATTTTTTTGTCTTATGAATAGATTGAGACTCTTCAAGAGTTACTTAAGAGGAAGAAAAGATAGGAGGAACTAAAAAGGGAGCAAAAGCAAAACCAAGTGTTACATGACATCAAAGATATCTTTGTAAAGGCTTTTGACATGGAAGATGAGAACCCTCAAGCCCCTATTCTTGAATAGTTAGTTCACATTGTACAAAAGTTAAATGATGAAAACATTGAAGCCAATGAGAAACTGTTGCAATGGTCTGAGAGAAAATTCAAGAACAAGGTACTTGCAAAAATCTCAGGAGAGATTGCAGTAAAATAGGTTGAACTTTCTTCTCTGGTAGAAATTTTAGAAGCAGTTTCAACAAATGTCTATTCATTGTATAAGAGGTTATCTGATGTTGAATTCTTCACAAAGGATAATCTACAGGCTTTAGATAAATTTCAACTATACCTAAAGTCAACTGGAAGTTCACTGAGTATGGATGCTAGCACTAGTTCCTTACATTTTAACAGGCTGACTTATACACAAAGGAGGATAGCTGAGCTCATGGCTGAAGATGGTCAGATTAGGACCAAGTTGATTACTATTTAGACAAGTCTGATACCTCATCTGGAGGTCATTCAGAAAGAAATTTTATCTGCAAATGAATTGATTAAGAGAGACTCTTATCTCTCCACTGTAAAAAGCATAGTAAGTCTAGCTGCCGAGCTAGAAGTGAAAATAGAGGTTATGAAGTTTGTCAAGGATAGTTGGGACTCTACATTTGAGACTACCTTACAACTTCATAAATAGTTTTTGGACAAGTATAACTTGACCCCACTAGCAATCAGTGACAAAAACAAGGGGGAAACTGACAAGACTGACAAGGATATAGCATAAAGGAGATCAGGATAGGTATCCATGTAAATATTTTTTTTGAAGGCATGTATACTATGTAAAGTTTTGTATGTAGTATGATGTACATTTCTAGGGGGAGTACAATATGTACTTAGGAAACATTTTGGATGGAATGAATTGTAATGATAAGTGTGTTTTTGCCACTAATATCAAAGGGGGAGATTGTTAATCCCTAAGTTCTATTGATGATTAGTGACCCACACTTAGTCATTTACTTAGGCAGTTTTAGTTGGTTATCACTATGGCCGAGCTAAATATTCAAGGCCGAGCAACATTGCCAAGCAAGTTTTAGGTTGTCGAGTTACATCATGTCGAACCGAGTAGAATATTAAGTGTCAAGTGTCAGAGATGTGTTGTGCCGAGCATAACATATTTTGCATACATGTCAGGATTGATTCAAACTTTGATGTAAATGGTTTAGGCCGACTTGTATGAGATCTGAGCCAACATTTGTACGCATTTAATATTTTTCTACTGAGTTAATTTTGCATTTAATTATTTTATACTATGCATGGCATTGAGCCAATCAAGAAATGAGTATGCATTGGAGGTATAAACAATAGATCTTGATCATTGATCTAGATCTCGCTGCTAGACTTGAAAAGATATAATAAGATGGCTTCTAACCCTAAAAGAGAGAGTGTGTGTGAGAGCAAGAGATATACAGAGAATGGTTGTTTGTTCATGAGCGATGAACAGTAAGTCATTGTGAGAAGAAGCCTAGATCAAGCAGAATGATAGAGAAGTGAAAGCAGAGTAAAGACATATCAGATTGAGAGATCATAGAAGTTATTGAAAAGAGAAGATTTGTCATCAGCATCTAAATGCATAATGAAGGATCACTACTTGGAACATTCTAACAGGTGTATCAGGTTAAATCTCTTAACAGAGTGGTTTTAGCAGACTATTTCAAATCTCTTAGCTGAGTGCTTACTTTACTGTAAGTTGAAATCCTTTAACAACTTAGATTGTAATGACCTTTAGTTCTTAACAGAACAGACCTTTAACCAGGTAGATTGCATGTTGCAATCAAAAATTTTATAGCCCTAATAGGCACACTTTATTGCTGCAGTAGTGAAGATTTTGTGGGTGTCATCCCCACCCCATTTTTACCTATTTGCATTTTTGGGTTACCAAAATTATGTGTTATGAGTTACATATTTGATGTTATGAATGCTATCTCATGTTAGGTTAATTTTATATATGTATTAATGTGGATCAATTTGTTTTAAGTGGTTTAGTTTGAAGATCTGATTCACCCCCCCCCCTTCTCAGTATCTTGGTTTCCCATTCTTGTACTTCTAACAAAATCTACAATGAAATTTATAGCCCTTTAACTCTTTTTTGTAAACACAACTTCATATCAGCAACTAACTCTTCAAAAAAAATATCAAACTTTCGGTAATCTTTTTATTTCCTGCTTGCATATACATCTTTTTCTTTCTCAATGAAAATAAAACTTTGCAAGATGAATACACAATGACAAACAAACTAGAAACATTCCTTCACACCACCTTCTTATCATTTTATTCATATGCATAAACCTACAATAAAAAATTTAGCTTTGACCATGGAGGCTCACCTCCCAACCTAGGCCTCTAAGAGGCCACCCTCAAGATTGGGGAAACCAGGATAGACTGGTTACGTACAAAAACACCAACTATAATAATTCAACATTAAACAATAATTAAATCCCATCCACGGCTTCACAATACGTCCCCTAACGAACCAAAATATGGGGTGAAGGTGGACCAAATACCCAAGAATGGAATGCCAATAAAATCAAGTAAACGTAATGCCTTCTTAGGGCTTCAACAAACTTCACAAGTTCTTTCATTTTCACAACAAAAACCATTATGGCCCCCAAGGAATCAAGAAAAAATACCTTATGGCCCCCACAAAGAAAAATATGGCATCATGGAGCCCATACTCCATGTTGTATCCCTCTCCTCCATGAGGAGAGACTCTACACTCAAGGTTTTTCCAAAGAAAACTCCCTTCACCCCCAAGGCTACTATTCCCTCCCAAAGGTGAGTGTGACTTGAGATTCCCATTTAAATAATTACAACACAAAAATAAACTACACATTACAACAAGAAACAACATCCATGAAAACTACATTGCAAACTCGTATAAGCTTATACTATAATTCATTTACATTCATACATTTTCAACAAGTAAGAGAAAACAAGAAATGGAGTGCTTCCACCAACCTAAGTCCAAGATTATGGAAATGAAATTTGTAGAAGAGTTTCCCTTCTTTCCAAGTCCTTTCTCCCCAAAATCCTTACTAACTCTAGCAATCTATAAAGATAGAGAGTGGGTGATCAAAATCCAATGTTTCCCCCAAGTCCCTCTAAAACCCTCCTACCCACCTCCCAACCAATTTTCATAAAGAGGGTGTGGCTCAATAAAGTCATTTTCTCCTTTCTTGTGTCCCCTTATAAATGAGATGGAGACCAAAAATGGGGAAAAGGGGATGGGCTTGTCCTTTTTCCCCAAACCCAAAATTCGCCACTCTACTTAAGAGGCATTTTATATGGGTCATAAATGAGTTATGGGCTCTATTTTAACCAAAATGTAACCCCCAACCCATAGTATATAAGGTGGGGTAGTTAAAATTGACCCAAAGTACACCCTATAGGCTCATTTAACCCTCCAAAAAACCCCTTGAAGTTTACCTACATGTTCAACAAGATTTTACCCAATTTATGGCTTCATAACCAAGGGTTTTACATGGGAACACTACAAGTTAACCTTAGGATAAATGTCAAACTCCATCCTATTCACAAAAATTTTTCATGCCAACACAATACATATTACAAGTGTCAACTGACACTACAAAATTACACATCACATACACACATGGAAATACCATTAAGATGATCACATATTTAAAATTTATAAGTAATACAATCATACAACATCACAGTTACAAAATAAAATACATAAAAATGAGGTTTTGTCTCTTCATTAGATGCAACCTTGGCTTTCATTAATTTCACAATGGTCTAACCTTGGTTCCCCGATTTATTTTCATGGTCAAATTTATTGCACAAATAAATCCAAATTTAAGTAGTCCAAGAAAATCATACATAAAAATTATGTAAATAATTTACAACATTTAATTTTATATCATGAAATTAACATCTTTTCATAATCCAATCATAATTAAATTATCATGGAAGCTATTGATGTATCAGCACTGATTCCTCCTGAAGACACATGTCAAAATAAGTTAATGAAGATAATCCACTTGATCACTTAAATTTCAGTTACTTCCAATATACTCCAAAACATAACTCAATATGAGTAAGGCTATTTACCATGAAATCAACATTTAACTGTATCATCATAATAATCATCTAATTCAACCGATCAAAATCCATGTATTAATGTACTATGACATCATCATGAAAGTCACTAAACTCTACTAACCATATCACAGGTAATAATGTATCATACATAATCAAATTAAGTACTAGGATCAACATTGAATGAAATACATCACGTCACATGACGTCAAACCATATATCTACTAGAGTCTAATCCATAGTGTATCAAAATATTATATCAAATAAAAGGTCTATCATGAAAGTAAGTGGAATGTCTTAACGACACAGAATATGGCATCTCAAAACATCAATTAGACGAATGAATTCAAAATTACAAATATGAAATACAAGAATCCTCAAACCCCTTATTATAAATCATTATTAAAATGAATTTTCTTCAAATTATCTCAAGAGAAAGATATGTGTGTGTGCACAATTCTCATTAAATTTTGCAAGGAAAAAGTAATGACATTGTTTCCATACTACACCTCATTTGAAACCTTTAATCTTTCTAATTCTTCTATAAAAGGGTCATATTAATAAAGTTAAGATTTTATTAGATATGTGGGAGGAGGGGTCTTACATCTTCCCCCCTTGTCTTTGAATTCCTCCTAGAAGTCATCCAAATCTAGGGACATACTCCTCATCCAAGGACTTTACTAAATCATAGAAACTTTAATCTTATTGACGATAAAATTAAATTATAAATCTCATGTACATAAATACTTATGTTAGGCATGAATAATTATTCCCTTAACCTTATGAAATGTAGAGCTCTAGCCATAACTCATGGTAAAGGCATATGTTTTTTCCCAAACTTAGGCACTTCACAATTTTATGAATAAATTTAGCATATAATAGAATAATTTATTTTCAATATTCCTAATGCAACTTATGTATGCATCCTTTACATAATTCTTCAATTTTTAAATTTATCATTCATAGTAATATTATTGAAGTTTTCAATGCTTTAAGTATAGACACATTTGAGTATTTATGACACATGGATTTCTTATGAACAGGGCATAACTCACTTGTACCTTAAGCATTACTCTAGATGTTAATAACTCTTTAACCTTGCAATTTATTTACACATTGATTTATGATCAAGATAATTAATATGCCCATCACTTCTTAATGTCATGGTTTGTAATTACTTCCCATTATGTTCATTTACAACTTCACATTGTTTAGGTAATAATTCAGTACATGCTTATACATGGGTTATACAATACTCTAACACATTGCAAAACACACAAGGGCTTATGAGGATGGTCATCTATAATACTGATGACACAGTATAGTATGGTGTCATGGGGATCTTCTCTAAGAATCCCATATAAAATCAAATTCCCCAGTGCATATGCTCCATCATACAGCTTTTCAAGAACCTTTCTTAGGTATGATAGTTTACAGTGGTCATATCACAAACATATTTTGCCAACATTTTTCAACAATAAATGGCCTCAATAAATAAACTTAAAACCAAATATAAAAATAATCAATTCACAAAAATTTAAAATTCAAGAGTGGCCACATCAGTAAAATTAGTTAAAATCAAGTAAAGACTTATCCTTTAGCCAAATAGGACCATCAAAAAAATTTGGTTAAGTAGCCCAAAAGTAAATTTATACTAGATTGTATAGACTAGGTGCAACATTATACATGCCAGATGCTATATTCTTCTAACCAAGTCTGTACCAGGTGCAAGAATCTTTGTACCAGGTGCGATATTTTGCTGCCTTCCAAGGATCTGCAATATCAAAACTGTAAAAACACTTGAAAATTGATGTCAGAATTGTTAGGGCTACACAAAAAAAAAATCAGCCCAACTGATAAGTCATGTGTTTCAAAGATTTAAGCCAAGTTCTAAGTTGTTTAAAACCCTAGTAATTATGTTTTCAAGCTTTGGGTCATTGATTCAAAACCCTAAGTTTCTAGGGATTTTTCTAATTTTGAGTTACTTTATTTTGTCACTTAAAGTCTTATGAACCCATGTGTTTATTTTATCATCGGGTGGGGCCATACTTTTGTTTATCCTATAGACCTAACACTTTAATTATTTATCCTAAGTCTAGATGCCCCACAAGCCTTTTTTTACATCATGTGTCATGCAACTCCAATTTGATCCAATGGATAGCGCATTGCCTTAGCCGAAAGATGATCAAGATCTACCTATCAAGGAATTGCGTCTGAAGGCCACGTGTATTTCGCGGGTTTGACATATGTTAAAAGTTTATTATAAAATGCATGTAGATTCTATTTGATTTGATAGATAGCGCATTACCTTAATCTCAAGATGTGTTTGATCTACCATTCAAGGCATTGTGCCTATGTGACATTTGTCTAAGTGGATCCAAATGAAGGTAGAGAATTTAAAGTAAAAGTTAAGTACATTAGACTTGATCGTGTGGTTGGCGCAAACCCTCAATAGAAAGATGATCAAGATCTATTCATCAAGGCATCACACCTGAGTGACATTTGGCATATGGTGGGCCTTGCTCAGCGATAAAGGATAAAGTAAAGATGATGTACTTAAATTTCATCCAATGGTTGGTCTAAAGCCTCAGGCTAGAGATGAAATTTGATTAGATATTAAGGCATCGCGTCTTTCCGCCATGTGTTCCAAGTGGGTTCAACTCTATAGTTAAGATAAGGTAAAAAGTGTTCATATTAGATATGATCATGCGGCTGGTGCAATGCCTTAGCCCGGAGATGAAAAGTGTTTAACCATTAAGGCATTGCGCCTATATGACGTGTTTCTTTCATAGTTTTGTGGGGCCTGTAGTTAAAAATTAATTGGTAAGGTTAATATGTGATCAAGTGGGTTTTAATTTGATGAATGGCATAAAGCCTCAAAGAAAATATGATCATTATCTAGCTTCTAAGGCATTGCACTAGCATGACACATGGATAAGTGATGGGACCCAGCTAGAAGTAAAGGAAACTAAAACACTGATAGTTTTAAAAGGATCCAATGGTAACCGCGAAGCCTTAAGCCAAAGATGTAAGGAGATCAAACTTTGAGGCATCACGCTTAGGTGACACATAGCATGATTGAGGTCATGGGTTGCGGGTTGTAAAGGAATGTAAAGATACTGCAAACTAGTGTTAATCAGATGAATAGCGCAAAGCCTCAGCCAAAAGATGATCGAGATCTACTCATCAAGGCATTGTGTCTAACGAACACATGTCCAAACCAATGGTGGTCTTCATCAATCATTTCTAGCTATGGGATTTAATATGAAGTTTTTGAGATCTACAGTCACGTTTTAAACTGGTAAAGGAAAAAAAATTTAAACTGTAGGACCGCGAAATTTCAAATGAGGCAAAAGTAATGGCAAAGAATTTGGCCATCTCAGTGGGAATTAAATGCTAAGTATAGTTGAGATTATATATAAGATTGTCTTTTTGATTTTTTGAAATCCATAATTGATGAAGTAGTTGGAGCAGAGCTTAATTGTGGTGTTTATTTTCTATTTTCTAACTTTTGCAAAATGGATAAGTTTTTCTAAGACAAAATTTATAAACATTGTGAATTGAATTGGTAGTAAGGTTTTGGTGTTGTGATTCAAGTAGATTTTTGCATACAAAGTTGTTACCTTTTATTCTAGAAACCCTAAATTAGGAATGACGCCCAAAAGAGAAATTTTAGGAAAAATAGATTATCAAGAGAGAAATGTTTGTGAAGATTTCTTATAGCAACTAACTAGGTCAACAAATGACACTACCAAACTCAAATAAATAGTGACAAAACATCCTCGTTTGAAAATTGGGGAGGGTTTGTATGATAGGGGTAGATGGGCAAGAGATGCCAAAATTAGCATGCCTGGTCTAGATTGTTTAAAATATATTTTAGCCAGAGGAATGTGTTTGCCCCAAATAGTAACATCTGGCAGTTTGATGTGGGAAAGTTAATAGTCCCTGGGGTCTTCATGTACATGGATTTATTAATCCAAATTGTAGAGAAGTATGATGGTCTTTCTGGGGTTGTCAGGGACATAAATGGTAATGTATTAGTAAGAATCAGAGTTGACAAACTAAGGGAGGTGTTCCAATTAAATGATCCCTATGTTCAAATGGATAATATTGATTTTGATCAATTCAAGGAAGTATATAAGGCTCAAAGAAATTACCTCAGAAGTGGGCCCTTGAAAGAATTTTTTAACAAGGTAGAAAACTTGGTTGTGGTAGGACCTAATACACCAAAACCATTCAAGTTGGATTATTTCAATCCAAAGGCTAGATGTATGTACAGTGCCCTGAGTCATATTTTTGGAGAGAATGAAGAAATAGAGATGTGTATTCACTATATGCTCATGATGGTACAAATTCTTCATCCACACTTGGCTATTATTTTTATTTTACCAATTATATTGCTAAACTGATTCACCATGGTTTAATAGGTATAAAAAATGCAAAGGTAGTCAATCCATTTGGCTGGTATTCCATGTTAATGCATATGAACATGTTCAAGGGCATTGATTATTTTGAAAAAGAGATGGATCTAATGAGGGTCAAAGATGATGAAGAGATGCTTGTCCAATTATGGAGTGTAGATTTGTCATGGGACAGGAAAGAGGCTAGTTTCATCACCTTTTCCATGTGTTTTTCTTCTAGGCTCAAAGTCTTATTCTTCTCATGCAATCCAAAAATCCACAAAGGTTTATTGAATATTTTAAGACCAAAGGAATTTTTGCAAACTATTGAGATAGTACACAATTGGGGTGATATCATTTTATACCTTGTTTCAACAGTCTTCAGAGTGTATGGCTTCAAAGGAGTTCCAAATATACTCCCACATCAAGTCCTCCTTAAACTAGGCATTGCAAAAATAATTAGACAAATTGGTGGGCTACAAGAGGAGGCATTAACAAGAAAAGTGAAAGGCGTCATCTTCCCTACTATTACAGTTGTACACCAGTTTTTTATCACCAAAGGGGGATGGAAACATTTAAATAAATACCTTGAACCTTATCAAATGAAAACATCAGTTATAAGATGTGCTGACACTGAAGGATTCATAAGTGATATGTTTAGGAAAAGAACAAAGTGTTTAGTACTGGATCATAAACTTAACTTTCCAGAGGATATAATCATAAATGAATTCATTTACAAGAGCAAGAAATTAAGAAATAAAAGTGGTTGGTCTACAATAAGACCTTAGACTTTGTACAGTATTTTGATAAAGGGTATGATCCTTTGAAGGAATTCCATCCTTGGGATAAGAAGATTGATTCATTGATGTCTCTATTTGAGGATTTTATATAGACACTAAATCAAAAGAAAGAGGAAGTAATAAAATCAGAGGTAGAGAGGGCTAAGGCCATCCTGAGAAAGTCTACACATGGTAGGATTGTTCCACCTAGGAGATATGTGCTACATCAGAAGAAATGATACAGTATGATAACGCAAAAGGGTGAAACATCCTATAGGGGCCAGTTGGAAACACAAGTGCATGATAAAGAGGTTTCTACCTCAAAAGGGAAGATGGCCATGAATGTAGAATCTGAATTAATTTCATTCCCAAAGAGGCAAAGAACAGAGGAAGAGGGACAAAAATTGGAGAACCTATATTCCCCTTCCCAATCCCCCTTACATATGGATGAACAAGAAGTTGCTGAACAATTACTATAGATGGGAGATGCATGGAATATTGTTATAACATCTCAAGAGATGTAAGAAGGGATGCCAGAGGCTCCTAAACATACACAGATGGATTTGACAATTGCTGAATTTTCTAGCAAGGAACTGGATCCTATAACAAAATAAGTCAGTGATGAGTTTGTGTTAGATGATGAATTTGTGAAGGCTAAGGGATTTGTTCAGTTTTTATGGATAATTCATATTAATGAGTTCAAATAAAAATGTCAACAAAGGCAAAATGACCAGCCTGATAGAAACAAGGATGAACTTGAGGCTGAGGTGAAACAAGAAATGATAGCCAACTTTGAGAAGATTACTCCTGCAGAAGGTAGAGAGTTAGTCAGGAAAGAGGGAGTACTTATCCTACCAGAATGGGACATAGATGATGTCATAGTGTTTGATGCTATTAGAAAAGAGACAAGAACCATGCATGTCACTCAAGAAAAGGCTCAATAAGGATCCAAAGGAGTCAAATTTAGTGAAGACCATTTTGCATTAGTAATGTGGTTTCTAAAGAGGAAGGAACACAAGAAGACTATTGAAGACATCCAGGTTGAGTAGGTAGGCAGTCGACTAGTAAAAAGAGTTGCAAAAACTAATGGGGTAGAAGCAATAGGAATAACATTAGAGTCTACAAAATTTGGTCTAAAGGTAGTAGAGAGGTGATAGGAAGAAATTAAAATCCTAATAATAAAGCTAGAAATATTCCTAAAGGCTTATAATGTTGAAATGATGAAATCCTTTGAGAAGGTTAAAACATTTGCCCAATTAGGAGGACAACAGACAGTCCAAAATTCTCCATAGAAGGTGATAACACAGGACCCAAATCAGCCCTCTTCATCTATCCCAATCATTGAATTTCCTTCTTCCCACATACTATTTTGCCCTAGTATAGAGGCAAATCTGAAATATGAAAAGGATAAAATGGTAGCTAAAAGGACTAGATTAGAAGGGGTGAGAAAAATATGGGATGAAGAAAGTAAAAATTTCCATGAGGCACAAACATGGGTGCAACAAAGTTATGAGGATAAGATAAGAACCACACTTATGCATTTTGCTGATGATCTGGACCCAGCCTCTATTTATCTACATGGTAAGAAAATTATGAGTATATTAAATTCTTTCAATGAGGACAAAGACAAATGGGATCATATTATGCAAAGGTGGAGAAGAAAGAAGGAAGAATTCAAATATTTATATTCCTTATCTAAGAAGGAAGCTAATTTTGACATTGTGTTCACTTCCACTTACAAGTGCCTCAAAATTTTAATTGATTTGGATATAAGGAGAAGTATCATCCTTTAAAAGGTTGAGACACTAAGAAAGGAGTATTCAAAAACCCGTTATGAGATATTTTCCTATTTATTCAAAACAAATTGTCAGATTAAGAAGGAAGCCAGGTGGATAAATGAGATGGGTGAACAATTTTCGACCAAGACTAATAGCATCATCACTCTAGAGAACACACTTTTGTTTCTTCAAACTGTTGAAACCATTGAAAAGGCCAAATCATACTTTGGGTTTTAGAAAAATGAAATTGAGAAGATAAAGGCCAATTGGGATGAATTGAGTAGTGAGAAAGATTAATTCATCAACTTCCCTTGGCCAAGTGATGAGGTATTCACTTCTTGGAAGGGAAGATACAATGCAGCCAACCAAGAATAAAATGATGTTGTGTGATAAGCAATAAATGGCAAGTATTCCTATCATTTTGAAAAAGACAAGTGGGTGCAAAGATCATAAGATCAAAGAACCAAGGAAACAAATTCCACTTGGAAAATTCTGAAGAAGTTTTAAGTAGTTGCAAGGAAGCAGGCAGTTAGAAGACAAAATATTTGAAAAATCTTGTAACAAAGTGGTTATTATTTCACTTATGTTTTTGTCTTTTGTATGAGTCATTTATTTTGTCCTTTATCCAATTGATTCATAGCTTGTTGCAATCCTCTTCAATAAAAGGATTCCCAAGATCATTAGAAAGGGCTTAAAAATTGGGGATTGTAAGCATTTTGTAAAGTTTTAAGTCAAGGGAATATAGAAAAATTGTACTAGATAGGTTTCAGGATTAGAAATAAATTTGAAAGGTCTCTAGCATATTATTGAAGAGGTTATCTCTGATTACATCTTGTATAAAGAAGTATGATTAATACCACAAAGCCTATTTTAAGGTATTAAAGGGTATCCTCTCTTAGTATAGCAGAAGCTAAAGTGTAGAAGAATGGTATGAATATTTGTTAGTTGGTTCTTTTCACTATATGGAATAACAGTTGGAGTTGGATTCTCTTTAAAAAATTATCAGAGAGAGAAAAGGTTGTTGTTCATTCATTTTAGCATTAAAAAACAACCAATAAAATGGTGACTCTGTTGGGGACTTGAAATTAACTTGTAATAAGTAATATAAGGTTTTTCAAGTTGAGCTAGACTCTTGGCCTGCTTACTTATTTTAACCACTCAACTGACCATTTATAGTATAGATTTATATTTTCTTATGTCAAGGATTTGTTTTACCATTGAAAATTTGTTGGGATTTTCTTAAGTTCCTTATTGCTATATTTTGTCCCATGAAATTCCTTTGTAGCATATTTAATTTACTCAAATTTAGTTTATATTTTCCTAGTTAAGTGTGGGTGGCGACTCGAAGAAATATCTGCATCAGTCTTGAGTAATAAATCATTTTTATACACATTCTTTAAATATGAGTTATAAGAATACTAGATCCAGGATGAAGAATGGACCTAAGGATAATTTGGAAGGTGAGATCCCATCTACTTCCAGAGCTGGTCAATCAATGAATGAAAATGCTTATGGGACTATTTCTCAAACATGGAGGCAAAAGAAGTGATGACATGTAACTGACTAAATGTTTGAAGATGTTAAGTTGATCACCAAAATGCAAACGGATAATGCAAGACATTAAATCATTTAATGGATTTTATTTTCATTGATGTCAACTTGATATAATCTAATCAGTTATAATCAAAGTGTCAAAGACTTCAAAGAATCAAAGAGAAAAATATTATGCTTTCATTAATGCATAAAAGAAAAGTATTCACAATGTGACTTTAAACACCGATGGTCAGTGGGCACCGACAGAAAGAGATCACTGAAAGTCAAGTCACAGTGATGCCAAAGCAAGAAAACCAATGATAATTACCGACGAGCAGAATCACAAGCATACTTGATGGTCAGAAACATAGTGTAAACCAACTGAGAATCCTGAGGGGAACTGGAGTGTTGACCAAAGCTATCAAATAGTTAAACACCAAAATTAACTTGAGTTCATAAATGACAAAATATCTAGCTGGAAAAGCTAAATATGGACTTAACTGGTAGTTATCTTTGTTTTCATCAACAAGATAAATCTCTAGATAAGTAAAGGATTTAAAGTTGTTTTGTCCAGTTGGCAAGAAGATCTCTGTGAGACAAAACAAGAGTTTTGCTTTAAATCTAATTGGCGATAATTATGGATCACACCAAGATCAAGAAAATCAAGAACCTAACAATGGTGATATCATGTCTATAAAAGAGACAACTCAGTTCATTAAGAATTATGGTGGGTGAATGAATAAAATGAGGATGTTGAAGAGAAACTGATGAAGAGAAACTTCATACAGTCCTGATCAATCAAGATGAGGAAAGAGCTAAAGTTTTCTGCTGACACTAAGCAATAGAGAACGGCATCACCGAGAAGAATCAAAGTGGAGCAAAGGTATAAAAAGGGATATATTGATTAGATTAGTTTTATGAGATTACAATAGATCTAAAAATCTTCAAGTATAAGTTGTATATGTGAACAGATCATATTGTTTCAGTTTAACCATTGATTCAAAAAGTCTCTTAACCGAGCGGGATTTAAAGATCCTTTCTATATTAAGATACATCCATAGGAGTATCAAAAATTTTGATCATGAAGATAGCATCAGATGCCAGATACCTATTGATAGGCCAAGTGAGTGTTTAATCAAGGATGGTAGCATAGAGATACCCAATATCAAGTGATAGACTAAACTTTTAAATCCTCTAACAAGGTCACACCTAACAGTGTGTTTATAACCTTTAACAAGGTTGATTCTTCACTGAGCTCACTTCAGAAGAGTGAAAAGTTTGGGTTACCGGTCCCAAGTGGTTTTTCCCTTAACAGGGTTTCCACGTTAAAAATACATGTGTCAATGTGTTTATGAGTCATTACTTTAGTGTTTTTCATTACACATAGCTAAATTGGATTGATCAATAACTCTAGATAATTTACTGTCTTTCGGTAAATTAACAAATTGTTATTTGGTAAACATACAATAGAAGGTTTAACAAAGCATTCCGAGTAGTAGTAAGTTGATAAAAGCATTTGGAGGCATTCATCTTATAGGATTTAAGATAACTAGAGGCTTAATATTGTGGTACTAAGTTTTTGGGTTGATTATTGGAATATTTTTTAGGCCATTGATTCACCCACCCACCCCCCCCCACTCTCAGTTATTACTAACAATTGGTATCAGATCTTGTGTGCTTACAAAGGGAGTTTAACAACTCAAGCAAAATATCACAAGATGAACAGATGAGATTTTCCCAAGTTGAATAAAGACAACTTTGCATCATGCAAAATTAGAATAAGACTCCACCTATCAGGTATTGGAAATTATAAATTTCAATACTTAGATACTGAATATGTGTTGCCTACAACACCTCAATCTCTTGAGAAATTAAGAGTAAAGCGTGAGCATAACTACATGATGATAGAACTTGCATCATCACTCTCTGATACTAAGTTTGAAGATGTAAAAACCTGCACCTCTGCAAAGAAAATGTGGGATAAGTTGAATTTATTACATGGGGGAGATGCCAATGTACTAAGGGAAAAAGTAGAATTCCTAAGAGGGAGGTTTGATGACCTAAGGATGAAAGAAGGAGAAAACATCACTTAGTATAGCTGCAGAAAAAAAAAAGGTAGTAAATTCTATCTGAGGAGTTGGAGGTTTACTTGAAGAGGAGACAATGGTAAGTAAAATCTTAAGAACCTTACTACCTATATATGCTATTAGAGTTTCTTCTATTCAAGAAATGAGAGTAGTTGCAAACAATACAGTTACTCTAGATAGTTTGATTGGTAGACTAATTTAATTTGAGATGAATAACTTTTACAATAGTGTTTTACCATCTATAGAATTTGCATTCAAATCTTCTTTAAAGATAAGTAACTCAATTCATAGACATGCTGTTAGAAATGATAGTGACAGTGATAATGAGGATCAAGGACTTGATGAGATTGAAGCACTAATGGTGAGAATATTGCAGAGATGAAAAGGTAGATACAAAGGTAAATTACCACTTGTATGTTTCAATTGTAAAGAGGTTGGACACTTTGTTGCAAGATGTCCAAACAAAAGAAAAGATGATAGAGGAAATGACAGATCATATGAGAAGAAGTTTGACAAAGGTGATAATAGAGATTACCGGAGCAACTGACAATCTAACAAGAGAGATACCCAAGACTACAAGGACAAAGGGAAGAAATCTTATTACCTAGATGAGAACAGAGTTTGTGACACTGACACCAAATCAAAAGATGATAATGAGATGGTATTTGTAGCCATGAAGGATTATTCAGATGAAGATGAAGAAAAGTATGTAGAAACTACACTCATATCTAAAGTTAGTAAAAATGATGTTGGGATCATACATAGTGGCCGCAATCACCATATGACTGGTGATAAACAAAATTTTGAGACTTTTGAATACTATAATGGTGGTTCAGTGAGAATGGGAAATGATACACCTTGTCCAGTCAAAGGTAAAGAAACAATAATGTTGAATAACCTGATAAAATGTGAAAATGCTTACTGGGTAAAAGGATTGAATTATAATTTTTTAAGTGTTTCACAGATGAACAATTCAGGTCACAGAGTAGCATTTGAAAATAAGAAGGCAAAGATGTTCAATGAATAAGGAAGATTGATTGGTATCGGTGAGCAGAAAAAAGGTAATCTTTTCTATCTTGATGACACTAACACCACTTGTTTAATGGCAAAAAATGAAGACATATGGTTGTGGCACAAAAGATTGTGTCATGTGAACTTTGACAACATGATAAAGATAAGCAAGAAGAGTAATTTTAGAGGATTACCGAGCATGACTAAGCCTGAGCATATCATGTGCAAGAATTTTCAAAAGGGTAAGATGACAATGTCTAGTTTCAAGAGTAAAACCCATACATCTAATGCAATTGTAGAATTAGTCCATACAGATCTATGTGGACCCATGAGGACAAAGAGCTACTTTGTAGATAGGTATTTTATTCTCTTTTTTTATGATTATTCTAGAATGATGAAATTCATGTTATTGAAAGATAAATCAAAAGCATTTAAGATGTTTAAATGGTATAAAGTTGTAAAATAGAAAATATGGATAGGGTTTAGAACAATGGAGACTTGCACATAAAAGAGACCTTATGCCAAATTTAACCATTTACATTTAATTGTATTTGAGAAGGGGTGTAAATATGGAAATGATTGCAAAGGAAAATGGAATAAAATACTTACCTCTGAAAAAGATCCTGCTAAAAACCCTATTAGACGGTCTCAAAAACTATTGATTTTCACTCTCTGGAACTGAAACTATGAGATCTACAAAACCCAGAAATCATTTTCCATTCTAACACAATTTCGATTTGTACCCTCAAGTCAATGTCAACATTTTCTATAATGTCCAATTGTGCCCTAGGTCACAATCGACCTAAAAAGTCTCAGACTAAAATTCTATTTTTGAGTCCTGGAAGTTTGCTGAAAATGGTATCTGAATCTATGTCCTGATCTGTTGTTCTAAACCTGTACCTGCAAGAAAAAGGGTTTTTTTGTTGGGGGAGGGGTTTTCCTTGGTCAAACCCCAATTTTGGAATTAACCTCAAATATATAATTGAAATTGCAAAAATAAATTAAGTAAATGAAATAATTCACCTTGCTCATGTAAAAGGTCCTTGATGCAAAGCCCTCCATTATCACCCTAAGGAGACTAACTCAACTTGAGGATTATACAAACAACTTGGAATCCACTCAAGGATTAAACCTCACTCAAGGATATAGTAGAGTTATTTTACTTTGTAAATCACTCCCACAACTATGCTCGTGAATTCACTATCACTTTTCCTTATTCCAATCTCTCCAAGCACCAACACCATCCTAGGCCACCTAGTGCCTCCACCATGCCAAATCTCCAACTAGACCTCTCACCTTGTTCCCAATAGAATATATCATCTTATCATGGTCCATCTACCATGTTCCAACAACCCACCAATTCTAATTAACTCATCTTCCACCAATCTCTTCCAATAGCCCTTATAGGCTTGTCTAATAGCCCTTCCTAGACAGTAATCTGAAAATAACTCACAAAATCTCCAAACAACCTAACAAATTATTTACATTTTATACTACCCTTTTCAGATTTATTAAACATATGTCAAACTTAGGTTTTCACCCTTTGACTGGTGAACTCTTCCATCACCCCACAACCCTCATCCTAGGCCTAATTAGCCCTTGCTTAAAGAAGCAACTCATATCCCTGCTCATCTCTAGGACTTAAGGACTTGAAAAAGTCTTCTTAGACCTTCCAAAACACAATATTTTCAACTTTATTTTACCATCCATGCTCATCTATACTCCCATTTACCAAACCCTCCTTTTTAGGCACTCTACCCTAGGGCTTTCTCAACCGGGCACTTCCACTCACCTCCAGATTCTTCCAATGGATCCAACACCATAATATGAACATATTATGACATTCCATGCCATAAAAAGTAGCCCTCATGTGGCTGGAACTCTCAGACCTTGACTGGTCCAACCACCATGCACCCCAAATCAGCACTTTGTCTCCATTAGAGACCTCTAACTTCATCCTCCTAATTTTCCCTACAAATTAACATCTAAAGACACTTAATGTACAGGGATAGAAATCTCCCAAAAGATAAAAATCATCATAGAAAGTGGGAGAGCCTAATTCATCTTGGCAACTTCAAAATGAATGTTAATTTCTCACAAACTAACTCTGAGAACAGTCGGGATAGACTTGATTATTTTTGCTTCAAAACCTAACCAAGAAGTTCAAAAATTATATGGAAAAAATTAACATATTCCACCATTAAACAATTACATTTCTTTTTCAACAATGCACAAAATGAGAAGTATTAGAACATCTAAAAAGTGATTGTATTCTCACGGGGCAGCAAGTAGACAGTTTGCAGAGATTTAATGTTTTATTGATTTGTACTTCATTACAATGCTTCCCTTTGACCCCCAACTCTCTCCATTCAACCCCCAATTCATCCACTCACGTGGATTCAATCCAAATATTCTCTTAACCATCAAAAAAATGTTTCTAATTTCCTACTAACTGTCTAATAATAATCACATAACCGACTGTTAAAACATAAGCAAGAAATTTGTTGTCAAGTTGACAACAAAAGTTGTCAACTCATCCCCACATCATTCAAAGATCTTCTAAGGTCTTCTAAAAAGGTTTAATGTCAACCTTTAGAAACCTATTACCCCTACTAACCCCAACTAACTTCAATTAAGCCATTTTTGGCTTATATTGCCAATATAGGCAATTTACAAGGTATTGCACTTTTAGTACCTTTGACAACATTTAGAGGCTTTAATAGCCTCATTACATATTCTTAGACCCTTATAGGTCATTTTCAACAACCACTAACCTAGGATCAGCATATAATCCATTTCTAGTGACCCTTAGGTACCTTGTAGGCTCAACATTTCCTTTAAGGCTTACATTCAATATTTAATTATAATGAGATCAATATATGATCAAAACACTATTACATGACCATGAAAATTCTTATTACATGATTTAATGACCTTTGAAGGCCATTTTTATTCCACTCCTCCCAGGCATCTATCAGTGACCCTGGTGCACTCCATAGCTCCTATATTTGACCTTGGTGCTCCTGCACCATACTCCCCACTTTTGAAATTGTTCCAAGTCTTCTTGGAATGCTCTGGAAAAAAAACTTTGCCAACTGAATCTCCATGTCTCTTGCACACTCATACTTAGTTCCTAGATGCTCCATGTTGGCTTGTCTTGTGACTAGACCTTCTTCGTTGCCATGCTTATCCATGTTTTCATCTTGCTTTCCACACTAATTATCCATGTGCTCATATATATTATGTAAGTGTATTCCATGTACCTTCCTTCTACATCTTATTTTCTTCTTCTTCTTGTGCTTTGGGTCTAGTGACCAAATCATTATAAAGAAAAATACATAACATAGTCCTGGCATTATGTGGCTTTGACACAACCTTGTCAAGTCTACCATACTAGAAATATGTACCACATGAGGATAAACCTTCAACACAACCATACTTAGTATCAAAAACCAAAGTAATACCTTCATATGAGTATAGGTTGTCCTCATACACATTCTTGGACTTGTCTTCACATGACTCTTCATCCTTGTGTTGTCTTCATCTTCAGATTTTCATGCTTAAATACCTCTACCTCTGTCAGCAACTTCTCATCATCATTTTTTCTTCCTTCTTGGCCTTTCACCATTCCCTTGGTGACTAGCTTGTCATTCTCCTCCTTGGTTGTCCTTGTGAAACATTTTTGCCAAATCTTCAATGGACATAAAATAGTACCAACTAGTATCATCATTTCTTCTTCAAGCTTTGCTTCCTCTTTGTCTTCATCAGAAACTTCATTCTTTACCTCTATTCTACATCCTTGAACCTCTTTACCATGAGATTCACTCTTCTCCTTGCAACCTATCTACTTCAACCTTTCCTCTTGTCCTTCAGATGGACCACATACCTTATCTTCATTCTTGATGGCTGCCTGCTCCAAAGCACCATCACTCTTCCTCAAACAATTTTGTACTTTCTCATTGTGTTCATGTTCCTTACACCTTAGGAACTCTCTTCTTCCCATCAACAATGTCCTTGACATTCTCCATGCTTCATATCATCCTATAGTGAACTCATCACAAAATCTTTTCCATTATTGTTAATAATATAAGTATGTTCTCTACCATTATACATGGCTTTAACATCAACTTGCCATACTCTACCCAAGATTACATGAAAATAACTCAAAGGCATAACATCACATAGAATAGTATCAACATAAGAACCAATAATGAAAGAAATATATTCTTGTTCATTGACATCAATCCACTGATCATTATTCATTCCATACACTCTAAAAGGTGTGACATGTGCTATCCTCTCTATATTCAACTTGTCAAGCATTTAATCTAAAACAATATTAGCAATGGAACCACTAGAAACAACAAATTTGCATACCTTACCCCTGCATTTCATTGTGTCTTGAATATGGATGACCTCTGAATGAACCTTGAATCCTAATTTTCTTCCATGATGACCATTGTACCTGTTATCAAATCTCTTCAATTAGCAACCTCTAAACTCTCCTTCAATCCAAGATCTATCCAACATAGAGTCACCACTTTGGAACACTCCTGGAGGATGATTCAACTCCAAGAATCAAAAAAGGACTCTTGGTCTTCAAAATCTCAAATCTTCTTCACTCCAAACCCAAACCTTTTTTTGGGCTCTGATACTACTTGATGCAAAGCCCTCCACTATCACCCTAAGGAGACTAACTCAACTTGAGGATTCTACAAAAAACTTGGAATCCACTCAAGGAGTCAACCTCACTCAAAGATCTAGTAGATTTCTTTGACTTTTTAAATCACTCCCACAACCATGCTCATGAATTCACTATCACTTTTCCTTATTCCAATCTCTCTAAGCACCAACACCATCCTAGGCCACCTAGTGCCTCCACCATGCCAAATCTCCAACTACACCTCTCACCTTTTTCCCAACACCATAGATCATCTTATCATGGTCTATCTACCATGTTCCAACAACCCACCAATTCTAATTAACTGATTTTCCACCAATCTCTTCCAATAGCCCTTCTAGGCTTGTCTAGTAGCCCATCCTAGACAGTAATCTGAAAATAACTCACAAACTCTCCAAAAAACCTAACAAAGTATTTACATTTTCTAGTACCTTTCAGAGTTATTAAACATGTCAAACTTAGGTTTCCACCATTTGACTGGTGAACTTTTCCATCACCCCACAACCCTCATCCTAGGCCTAATTAGCCCTTGCTTAAAGAAGAAACTCCTATCCCTGCTCATCTCCAGGACCTAAGGACTTGAAACTGTCTTCCTAGTCCTTCCAAAACACAAGATGTTCAACTTTATTTGACCATCCATGCTCATATATACTCTCATTTACCAAACCCTCCTTTTTAGGCACTCTACCCTAGGGATTTCTCAACTGGAAACTCCCACTCACCTCCAAAACCTTCCAGTGGATCCAACACCATCATATGAATGTATTATGGCATTCCATGCCATAAAAAGTAGCCCTCATGTGGTTGTAACTCTTATACCTTGACTTTTCCAACCACCATGCACCTCAAATCAGCACTTTGTCTCCATTAGAGACCTCTAACTTCATCCTCCTACTTGTCCCTGCAAATCAAAATCTAAAGACACTTAATGTATATGGATAGGCCTCTCCCACAAGATACAGATCATCACAGAAAGTGGGAGAACCTAATTCATCTTGGAAACTTAAAAATGAATGTTGATTTCTCACAAACTAACTCTGAGAACAATCAAGATAGACTTGATTGTTTTTGCTTCAAAACCTAACCAAGAAGTCCAAAAATTATATGGAAACAAAGTACCCTATTCCACCATTAAAGTATTACATTTCTTGTTAAACCATGCACAAAATGAGATTTAAAGTTTTATTAATTTGTACTTCATTACAATGCTTCCCTTCAACCACCAACTCTCTCCATTTGACCCCCAATTCATCCAGTCATGTGGATTCAATCCAAATAGACTCTTAACCATCAAAAAAACATTTCTAACTACCTACTAACTGTCTAATAACAGTCACATAACCGACTCTTATAACATAAGCAAAAAATTTGTTGTCAACTCGACCCCACATTATTCAAAGATCTTCTAAGGTCTTCTAAAAAGTTTTAATGTCAACCTTTAGAAACCTATTACCCCTACTAACCCCAACTAACTTCAATTAAGCCCTTTTTGGCTTATATTGCCAATATAGGCAATTTACAAGGTATTGCACTTTTAGTGCCTTTGACAACATTTAGAGGCTTTAATAGCCTTATTACATATTATAAGACCTTTATAGGTCATTTCCAACAACCACTAACCTAAGATCAACATATAATCCATTTCTAGTGACCCTTAGGTACCTTGTAGGCTCAACATTGCCTTTAAGGCTTACATTCAATATTTGATTATAATGAGATCAATATATGATCAAAACACTATTACATGACCATGAACATTATTATTACATGATTTAATGACCTTTGAAGGCCATTTTTCTTCCACTCCTCCCAAGGATCTATCAGTGAACCTGGTGCACTCCATATCTCCTATCTTTGACCTTTGTGCTCCTACACTAGTCCTTTTGGAGGATTCAAATCCTTGAATCCACAAGTATGGATGCACCAAATGCATATAGAATGTAGAATGTCTCAAATAAATTTCTTTTAAATCTTCAACACCAATCTTGAATGGATCTTGAAATAGGAAGAAGCTTGGAGGAATGTGGATGGAGAAATCTTCAACAAGAGAGCTCCATAGAGCTTTGGATCCTTCAATGGCTACCAATGGACCTCCTTGATGAATTGGATGCTTGAATTCTTGAGAATGTATTCTTGATTCAAATATTTCTTATTATATTTTCTCTTCAATTCTTGAGTGCTTGTGATTATGCTTGATGAGGGTTAGTCTTGGTTTTCCAAGTCTTAGAGAAAATGGGAGGAGAAAGCTTCCTTTTATATGAAATTAGGGCACAATCTTATAGAGAGGATAACATAGGAGAATTAAATTCCCATTAGACCTATACCCTTAGAAGTGGACCTATATTAAATATAATTTAAGATTCATCATTTCAGAACCCAAAATAGCCAACCCGGAAGCGGGAATTAAACTTTTTCGAAGCCCGAGATCCAAAAATCCTGGAAATCTGGAATCTGAGAAAAAAGTTAGAAAAGGGCTGATTGTGACCTAGGTCAAGGTCAAGGTCAACCTTTACCTAGGTTAAGGGTGAGTTCAACCTTTACCTAGGTCAAGGGTGAGGTCTACCTTGACCCAGAAAGGTCAATTTTGACCCTGAGGTCAAAAATCTCAGTTTTCAATTTTGGATGTCAGAAACAGGCTAGAAAAGTGGGAGATGGGGCCGAATTGTGGAAAAATCCAAGTCCAAGTTAGAGACCTATTCAAGGTGCTTGACTTGACCCAAAACCACTTACTTGGAAGGCTAAACCAGTCTACAATAGAAGTGCTTCCATTTTCTGACTATACATTTAGCCCCCACTTTAGCAAGAGTATGGACTCAATACAAACTCTTGGTAAAGGAGATCATAAAGAATAATTAATCTTATTGGAATCGAAAGGGACAAAGAAATCCTCAACTCCCCCAAGGAAATTAATTCTTTATCAACCCTAAGATCACAATAAGAGAGACATCACTAGTCAAAGAGAAAAAGAGAGAGGGTGTGATTAGCTCACCCAATAAGATATGTGTATCTCACTGTGAATCACAAAAAGGATAGGATGGCCCATCAAGAAAGCACTTGATAGTCACCCCATAAAGTTGTGCACCTTCTAGCAGCTCTGTGCATGTATGTAGTGCATCTTCTAATGGATTTTATGAAGTACCCATGGATCCATATCCTTATATCACCATGGAATAGATTTGTAAAATGTGTATCTCTTCAGGATTTAGCAACTTATGTGTGTTACCTTTCAAGGATTTATCATATTGAATTGTAACTTAATGTGTATCTCTTTAGTATTTGGAAACTTATGTGTGTTACCTTTAGAGGATTTACCATGCTGCAAATTAAAAGGTTGGAAAAAAAGCATATGCCCCCCTCCTTAAGATGGCAAAAAACATACTATTTTGACATGTTAAGGAAAGAAAAGAACAAGGATAAAGCCTTCTTTAACATCAAGAAAATATCCATAGACAACACCCAGTCCAATCCAAGAAGATCACATCTCCTATGAGGCCATGGAAGAGATGAATGCAAATATATATCATGCAAGAAGTGAAAAAGTAACCCTTGTGAGGGATAGCACAATATTCAGTTTAAAAGGTGAGATATTTATCTACCATGCAAATCCAATGTCAAATAACAAAAATAGGTTATATTCAAGGACATAGATCCTCAATGCAAACCAAAATTTTCATGTATGATTGGAAATCACATGATAGATAGATACTGCTTAACCATGGGAAAAGTGGATCACGAAAAAATAGATAAGAATGATATGGCATCCTTTCCCCCCAAGTGTGGGAACAAGGATGAAAGGGGACCTATTATATCACTCACAACACTATGCAAGACAACAAGCCCCCAAGGATTAGGCTGACATTGTTTACATAAGGTGGAGTTCCATAATAGGAACATAAATGTTATTTAGACAAAATAGGATTGAAATACAACTCATTGCCACATGTTATATAAATAATTTTACTATCAATGAGTTGCCTAATCTTATGATGTAAAGCATGACATTAATTAGTAGAGTGATCATGAAATCTATGATATAAATAAAAAGGAAGAGGTTCCAAGTGTAGACTATGTTTCTTTTTGCGTTTAGGTCTAATAATCATCTTAGCACAAAGGAACTTACGTAAAAGAACTTCTTGGTCAAATTCCTTCATAGGGTCAACATGTTTTCAAGTGTTATTTGAGATGTTGGTAACATTGATGTGCTGTTGAGTATTAAATTCCAATCCATAAAAATGATCATGTCACCCATTCTGTAAGGGAATTTGAATTCCCGATTTATTCTTACCACATCCTTGACCATGGAATCCTTGTTTAACTAGTAAATGATAACCAGGACCATAACAAGAAGCCATATTAGAAGGAGTCAATGGAACTTCAGTAGTCACTATGTCATCATTAGTAGGTTTGACAAATTCATAGTGGGTAGAAGCAGCTACAAAGTTATTATGAAGGGTATTAGAAGTAGAAGCAAAAACTCGTTGTTCAAACTCTCTTTGTGGCTTCATAAAATCAAGATTAGAAACCTTATACTCTCCAATAAAGGTAGGATTAAAATCAAAGGTTCCCCAATCATCCCTAGGAAGAGCATTAGAGGAAGAAGGATTAATATTACAAATAGGATTATTATGGGTTTGAATATTCAAACAAGGATTTGGCACATCATCCGCATGAAGTGTATACACCATGTTGTTGTGAATAAACTTGAATTTACAGTAAAGGGTGGAAGGAACAACATGCATCTCATGCAACCAAGGTCTACCCAAAAGTAAGTTATAATTAAGAGGCCCAATCATAACATGAAAAGGAGTATTCAGGATGACCGGACCTACTTTGATTGGTAGGGTAATGATGCCCAAAGTGTTCTTATCAATGTTATCAAAGCCACATATAGGATTATTATCAGGTTGAATAGTTGAAAGATCGGCTTTAATTTCTTTGAGCATGTCCATGCTACAAATATTAAGCCCAGATCCATTATCCATAAAGGTCCTACGAATGATACTCTTATTGATAGTAACAGCAACCATAAGGGCATCATATTGCTTCTGAACTTCCTTAGAAGGTAAATCATTTTGAGTAAATATAATGTCAAGAGGACCCAGGGTAACATGCATGCATTGTAAGAAGGCATTGATGTTCTCTTGGTTAGGAGGTGGAGTGGAAAGAGTTGCTAGAGAATTTTTTAAGGCTTCATGGTAGGTAGGTGAAGTTTGAAGAAGCTCCCATAAAGAAATCTTGGCAGGGGTATTACACAATTGGTTTATCAAATCATACTCCATGCTAGGAAGATGGGGTGGAGGAGGAAGAATGGATTGAGGAGGTGGTAAAGAAGTAGCAACCACTGAATTAGGTTGAGTGTTATTCCTTGTATGATAGGTGTGAGCTATTGAATCTTGATCACTAAAAGACTCTAAAGATTCCATAGGTTTACCTTTGATAGTAATGTGAGGACAACCTTTGATAGTCAACAAGGGTTTTGGATAAACCATGTTAGTTGTCTCAATACTAAAAAAAGGTTCACAAGAAGGAAGAAAATAATACATCCTAGGAGGGGATGAGGGAGGATCTTGATTCTCCACAAGATCATCACTAAGAGGGAGAGAATTAAGGGAATTCATATCATTCTCTGCTAATGCCTCATAACTAAAAGGAATCCCAAATGGAGATAAAGAATCTATAATTTTTTCTTCTTTCTCTAAAAAGTCTGCGTAACGGGAGTGTGTTTTAGAAAAAGAGTAAGCATCATGTATGAATATGTCATCCATTAATAAATCACCCTCTTGTATCAAGCCATCTTCACAAGGAGGAGATAAATCAATGTCTTTATCCAAGGGTTCGTCCCAAAAATTATAACCATCCACAATGGCTTCATGAGGAAGAGAGTAATCAACATCCAAATCCAAAGTTTCATCCCAAATAGGATGATTATCATCCCTATCAATAAAGCACATTGTAAAAGGTTTGGAAAATAGTTGAAACAACTTGGGAAACATAATAACGAATAAAGAAATGCATAGAAAATAGATCTAGATATATCCAAATGCATTCAAATGAAATGTATGATGAAAAAGGTAAATGTTTTTGTATTTTTAAAGAAATTTTGTGATTTTTATTTATTTTTGACATATAAATGCAAGAGCATAAAATAAATCTACTTTTAAATGCATGTAAGATCTAACAAGATGCAAATATACCACCAAAAAGAAAGAGTAGTCTGTCGCGGGTTCACCAAAATGTAAAATAGAAAATATGGATAGTGTTTAGAAAAATGGAGACTTTCACATAAAAGAGACCCTATGCCACATTTAAACATTTACATTTAATTATATTTGAGAAGGGGTGTAAATCTGGAAATGATTGCAAAGGAAAATGGAATAAAATACTTACCTATGAAAAAGAACCTACTGAAAACCCTGTCAGACGGTCTCAAAAACTATTGATTTCCATGTTTCTAAACTGAAACTGCGAGATCTACAAAACCCAAAATTCATTTTCCATTCTGACACAATTCTGGTTTGTACCCTCAAGTCAATGTTGGCATTTGCCAAAATTTTTGATTGTGCCCTAGGTCACAATCGACCTAAAAAGTATCAGACTGAAATTATGTTTTTGGATCCCAGAAGTTTTCTGAAAAGGGTATTTGAATCTCAGTCCCGATCTACTATTTTGAACCTGTACCTACAATAAAATGGGTTTGTTTTTTGGGGGAGGGCTTTGCCTTGGTGTACCCCCAGTTTTGGAATTAACCTCAAATATATAATTTAAATTGAAGAAATAAACAAAGTAAATGAAACAATTCACCTTGCTCATGTAAAAGGTCCTTGTGGAGGATTCAAATCCTTGAATCCACAAGTATGGATGCACCAAATGGATGTAGAATTTAGAATGTCTCAAATCAATTTCTTGTAAATATTCAACACCAATCTTGAATGGATCTTGGAATAGGAAGAAGCTTGGAGGAATGTGGATGGAGAAATCTTCAACAAGAGAGCTCCATAGAGCTTTGGATCCTTCAACGACTACCAATGGACCTCCTTGATGAATTGGATGCTAAAATTCTTGAGAATGGATGCTTTATTCAAATCTTTCTTCCTAGCTTGTCTCTTCAAGTCTTGAGCGCTTGTGATTATTCTTGATGAGGGCTAGTCTTGGTTTTCCAAGCCTTAGAGAAAATGAGAGGAGAAAGCTTCCATTTATATTAAATTAGGGCACAATCTTCTAGAGAGGCCGACATAGGAGAATTAAATTCCCATTAGACCTATACCCTTAGAAGTGGACCTATATTAAATATAATTTAAGATTCATCATTTCAGAACCCAAAACAGCCGACCCAGAAGCAGGAATTAAACTTTTCTAAAGCCTGAGATCTAAAAATCTTGGAAATCTAGAATCTCTAAAAAAAGTTAGAAAAAGGTCGATTGTGACCTAGGTCAAGGTTGAGGTCGACCTTGACCTAGGTCAAGGGTGAGGTTGACCTTGACATAGAAAGGTTGATTTTGAATCTGAGCTCAAAAATCTTAGTTTTTAGTTTTGGATGTCAGGATCAGGCTAAAAAAGTGGGAAATAGGGCAGAATAGGGGATAAAGCTAGATCCAAGTTAGAGACCCATTCAAGGTGCTTGACATGACCCCAAACCACTTACTCAAAAGGATAAACTAGTCTACAATAGAAGTGCTTCCATTTTCTGACTATACAAAAGCAATGGTAGAAAAACAAAGTAAAAAGAAATTGAAATGCGTAAGGTCAGATAGAGGAGGAGAATTTACTTCTAAAGAATTCACTTACTATTGCAATGATCATGAAATTAAAAGATAGGTTTATGCACTAAGAACACCCCAGAAAAATGGAATTGATGAAAGGAGAAATAGATCAATTTTTGACTATACAAGAACATTGATGATTGAGAAAAGCATCACTCAAACTTTCTGGAGGGAAGCTGTCAGTACTGTTGTCTACACACTAAATAGAGTATAATTGAATAAGGACACAAAGAAGACACCCTATGAGATTTGGTATGGTCATAAACCCAATGTAAGTTATTTTAGAATCTTTGGTAGTCAATTTTATATATTGAAGGATGATAGAAATGGAAAACTTGACTGCAAAAGTGAAGAAGGTATCTTCCTAGGGTATTCAACCAAAAGCAAGGCTTATAAATGTCTTAACA
>MU228144.1:4128012-4156883 GCA_018584345.1 Thuja plicata | reverse complement strand
TTTAATTAAATTAATAGGCTAGGGGAATGGGTTGAAAGCAAGTGATACTTGATATAGGGATTTATTTAATTCCTTCATAATTAAATACTATAGCCATGTTTGATTTTGATTTAATCTGATTGGTCGATATTGATTTGAATTGTATGGCTATAATAGATAATATAAATCAGTGATAAAAATCACCTAGGACATTAAATTGATTAAAAGAATTATGCCAAGCAGTAACAGGGTCGTTTGGACATAACTTGAGGGTATGATCACACTTAGGGAAAATAGGGTCTACAGTTGCAACAGACCAAAATTAGGTGGTTACACCTGCAAAAATGGGCCAACTCTACGGGTTCTTTTTGGAGATACCTTTCAATAATACACATGACTGCATTCAATCACATCATGGGTGATGTCCTCAATTTCTAGGATTTCCAGGGTGTCCCAATCCACTAGAGGGAGAGTCATCTTGTCTACTCCCTGAGCCTTGTACTGCAGGTCTTATGTGGACCCGGTGTCTGATAATTCCTTTGGAAAAGTTCAAAGCTTGAGACGCTTCATCATACCTTGTGTCATTCTAACGAAGTGTCAATTTTGGACTTCAAAATCATCTTGGTAGTCTGCCCAAAATCCTCCATGTGAGGCTTGTGGGGGTTTGACACCTGGGGCAATTCCAAAGCTATTTTATCCAGCAAATCAAAGTTCTTCCATGCCAAGTAAAATTTTTCTAGCCCCAGACATTTTAATTTGTTATCGGCTTCTTTCACCACTGCAAGGCTGCAAGTGTAGTTCCCCCAAGTGATCGGGAAAGGAATGTTGGTGACCTTCTTGAGGCCAAAAAGAGTGTGCAACTCTAGGATCTGCCTACAATATTCCAAAAGGATGATTTTATCCCCACAATTCTTGGGCAATAGGTAGGGTTTTCCAGAGAATCCAGTCACCCAAATGTAAGAATGTTGTTGAAATTGGATGAAGTAATGGCCATAAGAACTGACCAGAGTCATCACCTCCTTTGAAATATGATAATCGGCATCACGAGTGGGTGTAAGAATGTTATAGTAAATGAAGGTGTCATTTACTCTGCAAAAACTGGGGAAACTAGCTTCCCATTGAATTTGTGGGAAATAGTCCCACGGGAGCATTCTGGCCTGGACCGGTCTCGAGGATGCTAACAATGAGTAAACCCTGGGTAATGGGTTGTTCCTGCACTAGTGCCCATAGAACTTATGAAGTCATGTAGAAACTAGAGGTCTAGGTGACCTTGACAAGCTGGGAGTCCACATGATTGGCAATAATAGTTTCCCAACCAAACGTCTATTCGGCAGAGGTGATGCCAAACAGGAAGTAGTACATCCATGCTGAAAAATCTTGGGCATGACATTCTCTAAAGACCCTGCACAAGGAGATGATCCCCATTTGTATGCTTTCCTTGAATTCTATTCAGGGGATCTCAAACTTCATCTTCCTATAATCTTTCCTCAGGGTCTTAAGCCAGTTGGTGTTGAGGTATTGTCAGGCCATCTGTAGAACCTTTTCAAACTCATGTAATACCAAGGCCCAGGTGATAACTGTAGAATTGGAGAACTAGGGGATCCCTAGTCTCGAAGTGAATGTTGTAGTGTGCAAAGACACTAATGGCTTTAGATAGCCCAAGGGAAGAGGAGTGGTAAGCATGACAAACTAGATGGCTATGTTGTAGTGTTCCACCAATGTAAGAATAAGCTCTAAAGCCTGCACTGAGCAAGGAAAGTAGGCAGATTTGAGGATTTCAGAGGTCGCCACATTTAGTGTCATCTAATCTCTGACCTTGTGCTGAATAAACATCATTTTTACTAAGGCCTACAATTCATCCCATGCTTCAACACTTGTGTTGGTGATCATTTGTAACTTGGAATCTACTTTAGATCCTAGAATAGCTCCTTCAAATATTTTGCGATTAGTGGAATCTTTTCTAAGGCCTTCTCAGCCTTGGTCCTAGTAGTTGCCCGAGTTGAAGTGGTTGGGAGTTTCAGACTCCCAAGTGGAGAATATGCTTTAGACATGATGGATCTGAGACTTTATTGGTGACCTACATGACCGGACAACCATCAATATGGATAAAACACAAATAGAATGTTGGGTCCTGAAGATTTCATTACCACCTTGCATCCATTCTTGGAAAGGTGTTATTTTGGATCAAACCCCAAAAATATATTAAATGGAATGACTTACTTGGGAATATGATCAATTCCTAGGGTTTCTTAGGATTCTAGCTCATGCGGTGAATTAAGTGAAGGTCTTAGGGGAACATGGGACCCGGAATCTAGAAAACTAACCGTTATCAACATGACCGGAAATTATCCATACTACATTGACATAGGGCATCACGTGGTCATGCAATAAAGGGAGTAATGGCATTAATGGTGACATCTATCCTAACATGCAAAGGAATGAATGCCACTTGGGCCGGTTTTGAATGCTCGCATGTGGGGAAATTAACCCTTCCATTAAAGTGGAGGTGATGGAGGAGAGAAAATTTGCAAACTCAACCAGACGAGGTGTCAAGTTCAAATTTGTAGGCTCCAGGTGGGAGAGATCAACATTTGATCATACGTAGAAGGGTGTGGTGAGCTTGCCACCAAAAGGGGAGGAATATACAGAAATGCATAGAAATTACATACACATAAACTAAAAACACTTATGCATAGAGGGTCAAAGAACAATTTACAGGCCGACCCAGAAGCGAACTTATTTGCAGCTATTTACAAACTAATGACAATTTACAAAACCTACAAAAAATGTACAAGAATTATATTGTTTACAAATTCATAGAGGGAAGAAAACCCTCTAAAAGATCCATCCCACCAATGGGAAGTGACGAAAAAGAACAGAACGGGAAACAAAGACAAAAAGAAAAAGCAAGAGAAAAGAAACCTGAAACAAAACTAAGCAAAAAGGAGGAACGAAGAGGGATTACCTTAGAAATGAGAGATGTAGGAGGATGAGTATGGGAGGTGCTCTACAAATTAATGGCTTCAAATAACTACAAGCACACCACTTCTAGTCACTTTCAGGCACTATTTAAGCTTTGGGAACAAATCACACTTAGTTGTTGTTGCAATCACTCTAATCGCTTTGAATCGCTCTGGGGTAATTTGTTCATGGTGAATGTAACAATGACTGGTGAAACTCTATTTATACCCCTAGGGTAAAAATATATGGCTTCTTTCCACAAATCTCGAGAAAGGCAAACCTTCAGACTCCGGGCCCGGGGATCCCATGCAACCACACCCTCTAACAAAAGAGGAGGTAGTGACAGAGAATCCCAGAATCTAAAATCTGACTAGAAAAAAGAAGACAAAAACACTCTGGGACCGGGTCCCAAAGGAAGAAAAACCAAAAAGAGAGAAAATGACCCCTATGGAAGCAAAGGCCAAAAGAAAACAAAAGGAAAAGAAACCAGGCAGAAGCAAAAAAAAGGGGGACCCAAAATTTTACCCACAAAATGTAGGGACAGGTATTCAGGGCATAACAAATGGAGACTCGCTGGGACAAATGCCTTAGTGCATTTGAGGACTACAGAATCTCTGGTTAGCAAAACTGGAACTCACCTTTACCTGGAGTATTCTACTTGCAAGGCACGAGGTATCTGAGAAAATCTGACTCATCATTGATTCAATCCTTCAATCTTTTGTCAGTCGTGAGGTGTGTGCTTTGAAAGAAAATCAAACCAATGACTTCCAAGAGAAATAGAGAGGAGGCACCAAATACATTGAACCAAAATCACTATATCTTGCATGATCCCCCAGATACTGGAATTCTCTATTCTTCAGTTTTCTTTTATTTTCTTTTGAGGATGGGGAAGGCGGTACTTCTTTCACTGTGAACCTTAAGCTTAGCTAATTTTTATGGTGGTACTCCTTTCACCTTGCCATCCATTTTAATTTTTTGAATAGGAGACATTCCAAACCTAGGATATTTTATGATTTTAAGACTTGGCCAACAACTAGTGCAATCGATCTACTCTCAAGGATCATGCAATTACTTGCTTCTTAGATTTTTTGTTAACCAATGTCAAGACTTTCAAGATATGAATCTGATGAAGATTACCCATAACCTTTTACCATATGCACAAAATAACTCTAAAGTGAAAACAAATTCTACCATGCTAACAATAGATTCCAGACTAACCAAAATGCATAAGGCACCATTCCAAGGACTAGATTTCATGCAAAGCATACCTATTTACAAGAAGAGTAAAACATGTCGGGAACCCGGAAAACAAGACGCAAAGAAAAAAAAAAGGAAAACCAAATTAAGGTAAAAGAAAAAGGAAAGAAGATGGCCCCAGAGGACCATAGAAAACTATTTACAAGGAAGAGGACAAGGGAACTCCCAAGGAGTGTTAGGGAAAGATATTTACAAGAGGGAAAACCTTTACATATAATACAACTTTGGGAAAACTTACCACCCACCTCATTCGAAGTAGTGTTTAAGAAACTATCCATTGATGAGAAATGGAATGGCTTCTTCAGTCATGGTACTATGGTGATAATTATTTTCCCCATAGATCTCTAAAATTAGGTATGGTCTGAGCCAGAGCCTTTGAAATTTGGTGTGCTTTCCTTTCTTTTCCTGGGCCTTATCCCATAGAAAGAATAGGTTTGAGACTTGAAAGGATTTATATTGGGCTCTTTGGTCAAACCATCACTTAACGACTACTTGGTGACACACAAAATGTTCTAGTGTCACGTCTCTTTGTTCCTCCATTCTCACCAGGTTCAAAAGCTAAACTTCCACAATGTTGTCCCAATTGTTAAATTCCTGCATAAACTGTAAACCCAGGATTTGTAAGTTGATGAGGAACACATGATTTTGGCCATAAACCAAATGAAATGGGGGAGGCCCTAGGGCTTCCTTGATTCTAATATGGTCCACCCAAAGAGAGAACCTAAGCTTTTGGTGTCAGTCTTGGGGGTTCTGTTCAAGCAAATGTTTGAACACCTCTATCTGATTTTTATTAGTAGATTTAGCCACACCATTTTCCTGGGGGTAATAGTTTCTAGAGAACTTCAGGGTGATCTTCCTCTCATATGTCCATTCAAGTAACTGTGCTAAAGAAAATGATGGACCATTGTCACACACTATAGCAAAAGTCATTCCAAATCTGGTGACTATGTTTTCTTCTAGGAATTTGATAACTACATCTATCGTGTTGTTCTTGCATGGGATTGCTTCAGACCACTAGGTACAGTAATCAGTCATAGTCAGGATATACTAGTGGTTGGTGGACAATTTGGGGTTGATTTTCCTGATAAAATCAAATTCCCATTGGGTGAAGGGTCAAACTTCAAAGACCGGCTACAAAGGCATGGCTGGGTTTCTCTCACGATGGGCTATGGTCTGACAAGTGTGGCACTTACTCACATGAGTGTAGACGTCTTTGAAGATGAAGGGCTGGTAGTATCCATCTTGGAGAATCTAGTGGGAAGTGGCATCAGCTAAGCCATGCCCAATCCAAAACTTCCCATGGAATTCTTCTATCATTTGGGAAGCTTGGTCCCTATCTATGCATTGAAGGTACACTCCCTCAAAGTTCCTACAAAATAGTGTTCTATTTTTTATCATGAAATGTGCGCTTTTTAGTCACAGGGTGCAACATTTGTTGGGGGAGCCCCTTTAGGCATTTATTATTGAGAAACATGTATACCGGGTCGATATACCATGGGTCCTGAGTGATGGACTCCACCGTATAGGTTTGACATTCAACATTGGGAGTTACTTCTTCCATCACTCTACATAGTCCCTGACCTCGGACTATCTTCATTGGTTGCATCTCTATATCATATTCCTGGAGGATGGCCATCCATTTCCCCTGGCATTCACCCAACTTTCTCTGTAGCAGTAAAGATTTAGTAGCCTGGTCTAAAATGATAGCATGCACTTTGCTCCGGAGAATATAATGTCAAAATTTCTTCACGGCCTGGACTAGAGAAAAAACCTTCTTTTCTAAAGGTGAATATCAAACTTTGGCATTTTTGAAGGGGGGGCTCATAAAATCAATGGGTCATTCTTCCCCTTCAACCTTCTAGGTTAGGACTCCTACTACCAAATGTAGTGAAGCAAAGGAGTATATGTGGAATGGGAGGGAATAGTCTGGACTTGCCAGAACTGGTGCCTCCACTATGGTTTGCTTAATCTGAGAAAATGCTCACTTTGCTTTGGGGATCTACTCAATATTGGTATCTTTCTTCATCATGTCATTGAGTGGTTTAATAATCTCAACAAATCCAGTTATGAATCGCCAGAAAAAATTTATCTTCCCAAAGAAAGATCTCATTTCATTTTTAATGCCTGGTATTTGTAAATTCAGAAGTGCTTCAACTCTCTCAGGTTCAATGGATATCCCCTTCTTAGAGACTATATGCCCGAGCATCTTCCCTTCAGTGACCCCAAATATGCATTTCTTGGGGTTGAGGGAGATACCATACTGGAAACATCTCTCGCATATCTAGGCGAGGTGGGTGGAGTGATCTCGCTTGTCCTGGAAAAAGAATGTTAAATCATCCATGTAGATGATTATGCATTTGTTGACCAGGCCTTCAAACGTAATGTCCATAGCCTTTTCAAATGTGGCCCCAATGTTGATGAGGCCAAAGGGAATTCTCCAATAAGCAAATGTCCCCCACCTCATGGTGAACATTATTTTATCTCTATCCTTGAATTTAACCATAACCTAGTTATACCCAGAGTATCCATCCAGGAAGGACATCATTTAGGAGCCATTGAAAATCTATAACACCTCATCCAATGAGGGGAGAGGGTGATTATCCTTCTTGGATGCCTTATTTAAATTGATAAAATATGCACATAGGTGCATCTCACCATTATTCTTGTATACAGGGATGAGGTTGGCAACCCAAGTTGTGTGCAAGATAGGAAAGATAATTTGAGCTGATAGAATTTTCTAAACCTCCTGATGGATTAGAGGTTTGATCAATGGGTTTACCAACCTCTACTTTTTCTAGAAGGGATTGGCATCTAGTTTCAATGGGATGGTATGGGTCATGATGGATGTGTCATAGGTCTTAAGATCTTCATACCCCCAGGCAATAACGTCAATTTATTCTTGAAGAACTGTGAGAATATTCTCCTTCACCTCAGGGGAGAAGGAGGTGCCAATGTGTACAAATTTTTCTTCATCAGCCTTGCCAATGTTGACTTTTTCTAATTTCCCTCCCTCAGAGGAGGATGATATCTTATCTTGGCCCCAAGGGTCTGAATCAAAGATGCATTCAAGAGATACCATCCCCTTGGGGATGGTGTTGGTGGGTAGGTCGATGATCCCATCATCTTCTTCACCATGCACGGTATCATCATGGTTAATTTCTTCCACTATCTTGTCCTCAAAGACTCTGAAATTGGCCATGAAGGCAAGAATGTGTTGGTCATCCTCAGAAACCTGAAAGTAGGTGATATTATTTGGGATGGATGGGGTGGAGACCATTTCAACAGAAAACTTTTGGAGTTGGGAACCAGCCATTGGCTTGAGGGTGCTGGCAGACATGGCAAGGGCATCTAAAATATAGTTACATTTTTGGGGAATAAGCTCAATGCCAAAGACATCAAATTCTTCAATTAGGCTCCATGCCCAGTTGTGGTACGTGGCTAGCCTTTTGTCATGACACATATATTGGTTGTGGACCTATTTTACAATCAACTCTTAATCACCCATTTCCAGAAGGTAGGTGATCCCTTTTCTCAATGCAAATAGGAGTCTAAGGACCAAGGCCTTGTACTCTATGACATTATTGGTGCAGTTAAATTGCAACCTATATGATGTGAGGAAGGAATCCCCCTACGGGCTGATCAGTTCCACTCTAGCCCCGGAGCCTTTCTTAGACTGGGATCCGTCAAACTTTAGGATCCACAAGACATTGTTCATTTTCTGGGGCTGGGAAGGTGAAGTGGTGTTTGGATTAATTTTGAGAGGCTTAGGAGGTTATTCCTCTATATTTGATGGTGCATGGGTGGGTTTTTTCTCTAGAGGAGCCTCTGGTTTGGATTCCTTGACAAGCAGCACCTTAGGCATATTGCTGGATGGATTACTTGGTCTAGGTGAACCAGCTTTATGTTCTACCTCCCAGAGGGCATTGGTATGGCAGGTAGAAATGGAAATTTAAGGCTCACACTCTCATTTAGAGTTTTTTTTATAATGTATCTGGCACCAAGTGTCAGACAAGAGTGTGGTCATAGTTGTAGTGTTTCCTTGTGATTCTACCTCACCCTTCAATTTCTCATCCAAGTCCTAAATTCTCTGAGTGACTATGGGATCCTCTCTAGGGATGCAATCAAAGGTCAATATTTCCAGTGGTCGATACACCTTGGGGTAATATTCATAGAAAAGGACTTCTTTTACCCTCCCAACTTCAGTGAGGGCCTATTTCATTCTTGGCTCACTTTCTACCCCGATTTGATTTGGTTTTCCCTTCCAAGAGAGCCACGAGTAGGAGAAGTCCATAGAAAATACCCATTAAAGGCCTTAGACCAATTTTGACTTAATAACATCCCATAGGTTTGAGGGATATCCACCACTTGGATGTCTATTGTGCTCGATATCTAGGGGTCTTGGATGAGCTAAATTTGGAAGTTTTTTAGCTCACCCACCATTTTCACAGTAGTTTTTTCCAATTGGACTACTGCACCTTTGGATGGAGTGGGAGTGAGTCTGTGCTTCTAGCATATAGATAAGGGAATGACATTGTTCAAAGCACCAAAATCTACTAGGAAGTTGTATAGGTTCTTTCCTTGAATGTTCAAGCCTAGTATGAAGGGAGGATCCTCTGTGTTTCCCTGGAAGATGACCAAGTTGGCATCATCAAATCTGATAGTCTTTGGTGGATGACTGACAGCTTTTGGGTTTCCCAAGAGCTTCAGAAGGGACTTCTTCTTCTTGGGAAAATTTAACAAGACCTCCATCAAATTCATGGAGGTGGTGGTGTTCTCTAATGCCTTAGTGATGTCAAACCATCCCCCCGTGTACAGTTGACTTCCCTCAACCGGGTCCTTGGCTTGGTTAGAGCCAATTCCTTTCAGAGGGAAGGAGAAATCAATTGTATTGTCCTGGGGAGGGGTATTCTTGGGAGGTGTTGGCATGTAATCTATCCCTTTTCCAGCCTGACTCCAAGTTTTGTAGGGATTTCACCGGCCGGTAAAAGAATTGGCCTCAAAGGCCTGGATAGATTCATCAAAGAACCCCTACAATTCAGGCTCTTCTTCATCCTCTTTGTCTATCCTAAAGAAGATGAACTCACACCTAAAGGAAGTGTGAGGAGGATCTAATGTGGATGGTTCTTGGAGAATACGATTGACAGGTTGTTGTCTGTCTGATTGGGAGATCGTGATGATCTTTTCTAGAGTGGCATAGTTCACCTCGAAATGAGATTTGATGTCATGCAATCTACACTACGTAGTCAAGGGATGGAATTCTGCAAGCTATGTAGAATGACTGGGTCTAGCACCACCCTAAGTGCTATTTTGGTTTGGAGGACCTCTGGTGTTTGCATTGTTATTCCATTGTTGTTGATTGGGTCGAGGCCCATTGTTGTAGTTCTGACCTTCAAAGTTGGTATTTCATTGTCTGGAGAAAATATTCCCTCTCTAGGAGTTGGAATTATGAGGCACAGAAGGCCCCACCTTTAGCTGTCTCATGTCCATCATTAAAGAGGACACCAATCACCAAAGTGATTCAACCTTGGGTGACAGCTAGGTAGTTGTGTCACAGTGTGATGGTTGTTACGGTGGGTTCCCAAGAAAGTGGCAACAGCTCCTAGAGTCAAGGATGGCAATCCTCTAGACGCAGATGACTGGAAGAATGGTACTCTAGAGGATTGTGTCAAGGGTTTTTTCATCTTCTGTGGCTAGTTCCAAGGAACATATTCCAGACCTAGTATATTTTGGGCTTGTGAGGGGTACACGTATGAGGCCTACTAGTCTATCAGTGGTGGGCCAATGGCCATCATTGGAGCACCCATTTCTGGATTGGGGTTGTATCCCCCAGTGTAAGGAGTTCCATCGGGTATCATGTTGAATGGTAGGCTCTATCCAATCTTGCTGGGAGCTTTGCTCAAACTGTGGGACAACTCTAGGGCTAGGTTGTAAACCTTCTCTTGAGTATCCTATTCATTGCTAGTAGTGGTTCTTTAAAGGAGAGTGGCAAGAGTGGTGTCTAGAGCATTCAGATATGTATAGATGGTTACTTAAGTGGATGGGATGAAGGGGATCATGCACTTCTTGAAAGCACGTTGAAACCTATGGTTGAATATGGTGAGGGGTTTGATTGGTTCCTTTTTGATAGAGATAAACTAGCTATGGGACCACTTTGGGTCGACGTGAACGTGGAAGGCTTCCAGGAAGGCATCTTCCATATCTTTCCAATTATTGATGGAGTTGGCTGGAAAGTTGAGGTACCAATTTAACTCATTCTATCCTAAGGACAGAGGGAACATCTATGTTAAAAAATCTTGATGTTATATCCAGTGTCAGTTCATGGCATCCTTATAGGCTTGGAGATGTTCTTCTATGATTTGGCCTAAATTCTCACACTTGGGATAGATCTTCTCTGTATGTGGAGGGAGATCATTGGTGGCACCAGGGAACTGTCCCATTGGGGACCCAGTGTTACCAAAGTAATTTTCCTTTGGGGTTGTTTGATGTCGGCTAGGTTGAACATTGGTCCCCCAGATTATCTAAGGAAGTTGGGTATTCTATTGTGTAGAGAATCCCCAAATAAAGTTGGTTGGTTGTTTAGGTTGTTGGGTTCTCTTTCAGATAGGAGGTGCAAGCTCTACAAACTCTCTAGGATTCAATTTTGATCAAAGGATTCTATTAAAGCTTAGGGGTGAAGATGACCCTCTTCCATGGAAATTTTGGCTCCTAAAACTACTGCTTAGGGAACCCTCAGGTGATGAAAAATTGAAATCTTATGAGGGAGACGAGCTCATGCCCTCCTTCTAGCACCAGTTTCTGTTGACGAGACTTAGTGACTGATTCTACCAATAGTGATAAGTTTTCACCGAGTACCAGGGTAATGTCCAACTATACATGTAAAGGTTTTCCAAAGAATAAATTCTTCGGGCCTTCAAGCACCTAAGTTTTGGGTCTTGACGATGCGGGGAGAGCTAAATTGGTTTGGTGACTATTTGTTTGGGGGGATAGTTGTTTTTACTCATCTTCTTTAGGGATTTCAGTAATGGGTCAACGTTTCCTGCAAGCATGTTAAGTTTACCAAATAAATTTCAAAAGATAGACCAGGGTTAGAATTTGTTAATTCTACTTATAGTTATGCAACATATTTCAGATATCAACAATGCTCCAATTTAAGAACTACACTAAATAATTAATACATAAAGAACTACCAATTCATACATATTCAATAGCAAGAGGAAATGAGATCATTAATCTAAACATAAAATTAGAGAAAGGGACATTAGAAATATACAACACAAAATATGTTCATGAACTCCAAAATCAGAACAACACATAACCATTAATCATAAGGTGTTCCTCCTTCTTCATTAACTTAGAGTGTTCCAGCATCACTGGTAGATACAATCATGGATCCAAGGGAGCATTCTAAACTATCAAGAACTACTGAGCATTGAGCTCCTGCAACTACTGAAAATGAAAAGCTATCTTCTATTACTTGTTGGACTGCAAAATCATCAATTTCGCTGACCCTTGTTATGAGGTTGGACCTCTGATATATACACATAATTTACCCTAAAATTAACCTAATCTAACTATACACTCAACATATAAAATACATTATTTGGTGGCTAGTACTACCTGCACCACTTACAATCACCTCGAAAAGAGTAGAGGTCTGAAGAGATAGAGGAAGAAGACAAGAAGAGAAATCTATAAGAATTGGCATAGAGAGGAGTGGTGGGGTATTAATAGAGGAAATCTAATCTTCCTAGTGTTTGAGGCTACATGCCTCATAAATGCAGATTGTGACTTTTTTTCTTTGATGGACCGAGTAGTTAATCTAGGAGCGACATCTCAAGAGAATCACCTGTCAGAGCCATCCCTCTGCCTGACATACCTTATCAAGATCACCTACCTACTGACCCCTTATTAACTGCTTGACAATGATCGGTTGGCTCCGTGGAACCTGGAGGTGGATCACTATGAAAGAATACAAAACTTTGGACTTGAAATTCCAGAGTCTGGGAGCTTACACTCAAAGAATAAAGAATTTAAAAAATACACCCTGTTGTTGAAAATCTCCAGATTCCAAGGAACTCTATTGTGCCTTGTATATTTTGAATGCTTCTAAAAGTTGGGGAATTCCCTCTTCATTAATGTCTTTGATGCACGCCTGGTGAAACTTGGTCGCCTCCAATTGCTTGCCCATATCTAGGGTGTTTCCCTTAAATTCTATAGCCATCTTTGTTGCATCATGGGCCTGGAGCATCATGCGGGACAAGTGTGACATTTTTACTCCATCAAAATCTCCTGAGGAATGGTACTGAAACTCCATCAATTCATCAAACTTCCCCACAATGAATTCCACCAGTGTACACATATCTATACTGAAGGGATCAACTTCCAAAACCCTTATGACAAAAGCCTTATATAAATTCAAAGAATATTATACCTTCGAGACTTTTTCTTTTAGGGTGGCTACCAATTACTTTCTAATCTCCAATTTGAGATTAAGTCTAGAGTGTTGGACCCGAATAAAATAAAAAGACTCCTCCCCCAAAATACCCATCTCTGTGATGGGTTCCTCCTCAAGATTCATGAGTTCTCCTAACTTTCTCATCCATGCCTCATACTATTCAGCTTCTCCCTCCCATAGAGAAATGGCACCTTTGACATGGTGCAAGATGTTGCCATCCATATGCAGGTTTGGGAGTGTTGTTTCTAAGAAATGTCAGACACTCCTACCTGCTCCGCTACCTAGTCATCCACTGCCTGCACTTTCATCTTTCATGTTCCTTAGCACATCAATGTCACCCTGTGGGAGCAGTGTTCCAGATGTATAAGCTTTTGGAGGAATGGCATTTAATGGTTGTTCTAGCTTTGTTAGAAGCCCAAGGAGATTTATGTTCTTTTCCTTTTCCCTTCTCCCTAGAGCTACCTTTGTGACTATATATTTTGTAGCACTTACCATTGCTTCCTCTTTATCTGAGGGAGGTGTCGCAATTACCGTGACTATATCTCCGCCCAGTCCAGTCTGAATGGAATGGAGGGTTTGGGCCTTCTTCAGCTGGGGAATGCCTTGACTCTGGGCCATCATCTCGACCAGGGAGAGGTGGGATTTTTCCACCACTGGGGCCTTTCTCTTCTTCGACTCCACCAACCATTATGGTGGTGGGGGCGGTCTTGATGCTAGGGCCTGATTATTTAGGTCTTCCCTGGGGTTCTTTTGTTCATCCCTGGTATGTATGGCCTCATCAGACCCTTTCTCTTGGTTCTCAGGATCACCTGCACCATCTACCTTAGTAGTATCAGTATCTATTGCCTCAGTATTCCCATCCTTAGCAGCATTGGTGGGATCAACATCCATATCTATTGGGTTCTTCCCCTCATTCTACTATTGTTGTTGTTGTTCTCTAGCATCCTCTACCATGACATTCTCCTCTGTTGGCTTATCCTCTAGAGGTGGGAAGGTGTCCAAACAGGATCCAACTATATTTTTACAGGGATCACCTTGCCAAATGTTACCACTTGGGGTGAAGAACTACACTGGGTGGGCAGAGGCATCTGGAGTGTTAGTGAATAGATTTTTCCCTTTGAAAAATAACAAGTAAAGACTCTTATACCCTAAATATAGAAGGAAAAATGCACTAACAGTCGAGTGAGTTACTCACAACCACACTCTCTATTTTAAAGGAACAACTACCTTATATAATGATCAATCTATAATAACCTTTTACTAAGAAAGAATCTAAATCAAGATACACTTTTTTACCAGAAAGTATGAAAGGCTGCAATTCACATTCATCATAGATAAATGGCTAACTATTTGGAGATTTTAAGATCTTTAAGATATCTGAGCCAACTGACTTGAAGCTTAAATAGAAAAATAAATTAAGAACAGCCAATTCATAGAGATATCAAATCTTTGAAAAAGATTACTGACTAAATTCTAAAATATACTTGCAAACTATGGTAACATACTCATTTAATTCCAACTGAAATCAAAATCATACACTCCAATAGACCAACTCATCAATGAAAATACCAATATCTACTTATAAAACCAACTGATAATATATTAATATATTCACAATCCATAGTTTAACCAACACTGAAATAACTTAAACAAAATAGATAATCTTGTAAAGTTTTCTTTCCAGAGAACTGACCCTCACTTGGTCATCAAAAATAACATATATATAGCCATGCAGGGCTTGATTTATTTTTTAATAACTAATTGTCTTAAAGATAGCAAAAACTTGTGAAAATCAACTTAAATGGAAAAACTATTTTAGAAAACTAATTGGTTGAAAGGCCAATTCCAGCTTCATCAAATGCTTTGGTGGCATCTTTTACCACTTTCCACTCCTCAAATGCTATAGAGAAGCTCTTCCTCAGTTCTTGATTCAGTTTGGCAACTGCCTCAAACCTCTGCAACCAAACATTCTTGAAATTTTCCATCTATTGGGACTTGTCTTCAAAGATTTCCATTTGTTCATAACCATAGACTACTGCTGACTCCACATGAGCTAAAATTGAATGATCTTTCACTCCAATTTATTTAGCAGCTTTCAGTTTCTCCACCTTTTGGTTGAAATAAGCAAGTACTTAGGTCATTTCACTATTAACCTCATTTTCCAGCCCAATGATTTTTCCTATACATTCATTTTGTGCATGCATGATCTCCCTTATACTGATCTAGTTTTCAATTATCTGAGATGATTCCTAAATGGCTTGTTCATACAGTGTGCCTTCCCATTCCATATTCATCTTAACAATAAACAGTGAATTTTCATCAATACCTAGCACTGCTTTTTCATAGAGGAACTTGTTTATACCATAAGTATAAACAACTTCCAGGTTGTGTACTTCAATCTCCAGTTGTTCATTTTCCTTTCTCCATAAATCAACCTCTTTTTCAACGATTTCTAATAACTATTTATATTTTTTCATCAAGCTATCAAAATCACTCGCAAACTTAGTAATTTCTTTGGTTACCTTATCCATCCAGATGAAGAAAGCCTTTGAAATAGACTTGTCCTTGTGCACTTGATCTAAGAATTTTTTATTCTTTGGAGACTTGACATCCAGATCAAATGGGACTATCGACAGTGGTTGAGGTACGGGATTGTGAAGTTGTTGGATGTATTTGGCCATTTCACAAAGGGCCTGCTTCAACCTCTACTTTTCCTCTGCATCTTTCTGCACACGGTGATTGATTTTCCTATTTTTAGAATTTAGAATATTCAAGTCATTGGCTCTAGTAGACATTCCTAGATCTATATTTTCTACATTAATATCCTTCTCTGTGACTGCATCACTAGTTTTATCAAAATTTGGCTTGAAGATTTTCGTCATCCAGTGACCTATTTTAGCATTCACTTCAACCATTTCTTTTACTTTTATTTTCTTTCCTTGTGGACCTTTTCCAAGGTATTTTCTAACCAAATCTCTAACTGGGGCTGAGATAGGAATAATGTTCCTTTTCTTATTAACAGATAACTCCAACCAGTTTGAGCTTTTTGGTGTAGAGTCTTTTGTAGGGGTGTTTAGTATTGATAGGTCTTTTTGACCTTCTCCTTCTTATTGATGTTTTGAGGGACTAACTGATCTCTTGTCCATTTTAAGTTTCTTTCTAGGCTGTCTCACTTCCTTTTGCTTCAAGGTCAATTACAATGTAGGGAAGCGTATCTATATTTTCCTTCCTATTGCTCCTGGCTCTCGTGGTCCTTGCAGATGATGTGAGAATTGCCTTTTCTTCTTCAAGATGGTCTTTTATTCAAGTTTTAGATTCACCTGCAGAAAGCAATTTCTCAATTTCATTAGTAAGGGTAGGGGAAGGTGTAAGTCTTGAAATTTTGGTACTTTTCCTAGTTACTGAATTAGGAGTCTCTTGCTTCTTCTTATTGCTCATTTCTTTTAGCCATTTGTTTGTTCTTTTGAAAAATTCATGAGAGATAGCACTCAAATCCTCAACTTTCTCTCTCCCCCAATCTACTTTTCTAGCTACTGTTTCATTTTTATGTTCCATATGTTTGGACTCTATCACATCTTCTTCAATTTCAGTACCAAATCCTTTGATTTTAAAAGGGAGCCTCAGGGTGACAATCTAGTTCAATGTAAACCTAGAGTGTAGCCTCTTTACAACCTTGAACTCATCTATACAATTTGCCCAAAAATCTTCTAACTCTGGTTGATGTAGAAAAGTGGTATCTACCTTGAAATGATTTGCCACAAATTTCTTGCTATCAAAATAGCTTCGACTTTGATAAGAAGGGAGATTGATCGCCTGTAATTCAACATCAAGGGAGGACATAACATGTGCTAATCTAAAATGATAATTTCCTATATCAATAGGGAAGAAGGAACCTACTCCTCTCTTCGGTCTGAACTTTACTCCACCTGGAGTATTTTCCTACATATCTCTAACAGAATATAATTATCCAAGAAATATCGTGGAAGCTTCATAGGTTAACCACTAAACTTGTTGACCCTCAAGTAATTGAAAGTGGGGAATTGGATAAAGAAACTACCATAAATTTTAATCAATTCCATAGCTTCTTCATACATTCTATGATTTTCCCTTCCTCTCAACTCAAAAGAAAGCTTGGCCAGGAACGTGTCTTGTACTCTTCAAAAATTCCCTGAATTCCTCTTCTTCTATAAGTAAGAATGATATTCATAGATCTTCATATCATCCTTCCATGGTTTGTGGGGAAAGCCTTCCCAATTCCTGCTAATGGCTAAAACATAAAATAGATATGAAGACATATAGAAATTAGATGCCTCCGCAGACTGGGATAACTCTTCATCAAGTCTTGCCACTATTACCTCGGCCCAATCAACATATTTTCCATCACTCAGAATAGTTTGGATGAAAATATACATCCAATTTTCCCACATAATATCATTAGGTTTACCTTTCAATATGTTTAACATGACCACAATGTCACACACCTCTCTTATCAAATGATCCTTTTTCAGAGGTTTTAGCAACCTAGAGCCCCCTCTCTCATCTTTCAATAACCAATCTCTAGTGATGTTATTGCTATAATCCTTGAAGTTAAGGTGAAATTCTTTCTTGGCCTTCTCAAAGTCATAGTTGACATAAGTATCTATAGAAGGGATTCTCAGGGCAGCCATGACTACATGTCTATTAATAGAAACCAACACTTCTCCAGAAGGAAGACAAATACATTTGTCAATCCTGTTGTACCTATTTTTTCATTCCATTACCAATTTGGGGCACGAAGTCAACTCAAGAAAACCAATAGCTTCTAATAATCCGCTCTCTACAATATTGATATTGGCTGAAAGGGCTCCAGCCACTGCATTCTTCAATCTCTAAATAATCTCTGCTATGTCTTCATTTACAAGAATTGTGTCTCAAATCTCTGGTAAACAGCTACTTATAGGAGAAAACTTGTTCTCTTTTACAAATTTGGCTTGAGAAGCCGACTCACTAGGACTACTCATAGTGACCTTTAACAAAAATATTTCAAGGAAAAGACTGAAATTTCCTTTCTTACAATATATAATTCTTAAAACTAGAAAGGAAAATGAGGAAAATTACTTGAAACTCACCGGAGTTGTATCTTTTCACTTCCAGAGATAAATCTTCAATGTGCTTCAGCTCTGTATGTGCTTCCAACAGTTGTATGAAAATAGAAAAGGCAATTAGAGAAGATAAATACATACATTTAATTTGCCCATTTTTGGTAATCATGATTGCATGCTGCAAATTAATTATTTTCGCCGTCATTTGCTGGCCACATCCAATCGCATTTATTTCCTCTTCAGGCAAGATGTAATTCTGCTGAGCTGGCATTTATTTCCCATCTTTTCAGACTGATCTCTTAAAGGAAAGTGAGATCTGACACGTGCCATGAGTATTTGATCATTATCACACTTCATATTTTGAACCTTGAATCATGAAGTGTGAAGTTCAAAGTTCAAAATCGCATATGCCTTAATTGTATATTGATAAAAAAATAGATAAGATAGACTAATGCAAGATGCATGGGGAGATATTGAATTATGAACACAAAAACCAAAATTTCAAAGTTCAAGATCATGAAAAACACTGACTCCAAAAGGGAATAGACATAGGTTGAGCATGCAAAGCGACAAGCGTAATTTGGAAAAGTGAACCTTAAACAAGAACCCCAAGGTTCAAGATTCAAGATTCAATATTACATTGACACACAAACGCATGGGCTAAAGAACTTTGATGATCGAAGGAAAAGCTTACGAGGATGTCAAATGGAAAATGGGAAATTGAACTTTGAACTTTGAACTACAAAGTTCAAAGTTCAAGATTCAATATGCACTTCAACATATTACATGATTCTTGGATAAATTAATCATAAGTATTTTTGACCTGCAACATGGAGTATGGTAGTTGAGGTTATTATTACTCCTGAAGGTCTGGTTCCCTCAGTCGAAGGTGGCTTCTCATCTTGCACTTGCCTCTTTTCTCCTATCTCGGTCCCTGGGACTGGTATCTCTTGAACACTACGGATGTCCACCTTTTCTTGCTCTTTTTCCTTTTCTGCCCAAACCTCTTGTTCCGCAGTGACTTCTTTCTCCAGTATCTCCCTTTCAGTGGGGATTTTTTCTTCTTCTTGCACAATGATCTCCTCCACCACTTTTCCTATCTCCCCCTATAAATTCACAACTTCATCAGTCCCAAAGATGTCATTGAAATCATCGTGTAGAGGGGAGGTCTCCTAGGGATTCTCTGGTTCAGGGGATTCTGGGATAATTTCCACCTAGGGGATGTTAGGCATCCCAAGATCTATATCTTCCCTGGGCAAAGGGATATTTGTTCTTTGCTTCTTTCTCCTTGTCACCAATGGGGGGGCAGCATCCAAAATGGTTGCACTTTCATCATCCACTCTTGTCCCTGCTGCCCGAACCATAAGTTCTACAAGTGAAGGGGAGCCAAAATGGAGGGTAGGTTCTGCCAGAGTAATTGGGAGGCCAAGCCGGGTGCTCAATACCTCCATTTGATGGGACACTTCTAGATGAAGGTGTTGTTGAAAACACTGAGAGGGGGGTGAATCAATGTTTAGCTTATTATTCAATTTCAGCACTTTAAACATAAATCAATTAGATATCACTTGAAGCTTAACACAAGATCACATAACACATAATATGATTATGGGGAAATCTTGATTAGAGGAAAACCCTGGTGGGAATTAGTACCCACAAATATTGCTCTAGTATAATGAACCTGTTAAAGTTCCTTTGCCCTATTAGGAGCAATCTTTACAATGCAAGTACAATGACCTAGTTAAAGGCCTAACCCTGTTAGGAGTCTTTTAAAAACAACCCTGTTAGGGGTGAGGACTCACTACTCAATGAGAAAGAAGGCTACAACCTCCTAAGAATAGATATGTACTATATCCAAAAGTGAACTGTTGTATGTGACAAAAATGTCTGATCAGTTCCAGTTATGCACTTATGCTCTTATCTTCTTTAAGGGCTCTATCTCATACTGATATCTTCGTACTGCTCTGCTTATATATCTTCTTTGACTATTTCTTTGACATTTCAAATAAATCTTTACATTGCATATATATGTTTATGCCTGAATAGATGCGACTATAAACAAGACCTTAGTCAGCCCAAAAACAACATACACAATGCTTCCAAATAGATTGGCTTAAGCATGTTTACAATAATGTTTAATACATTATTACAAACTTATTACAATAGGTGCTTAGCCTTTACATAACAAAATATTACACGCTAATCAAAAACATGAAGTCAGCTTCATACTCTATATTCTGAACTGCTAGTGTACTTGCTCTTTCTGTAACTTGTTTGTACTACCATTCCATACCATGTGTGTATAGGGTAAGCATACAAATTACCATAGAGCTTAAGTTTGAATGCACATATCCTGATGTGATTGTATGCACATGTGTTGATGCTCTGATTGACTGCAAGTCACTGTTCTATTCTGTCTTCTACACATAGTCAATTTTTACTTCATAGTTTACTGTCAAAACTTCATATGAATTTGTTTCCATAATAACAAGACAAAATAAGCCATATACTCCCTGGGAGTAAAATTTCCAACAATCTCCCCCTTTTTCATTAATGGAAACAAAGGAATGTGGCTAAGTTACTCAAAATTGACTAACATCAAAAAACTGTATATATTATTCTCTTAACATACACTATATATTTCTTTGCATAGATATACACTTCTCCTCATACATTACTCCCCCTTTGAAATTAATGAAAAAGGTGTCAAAATTTTAAGTCTTTAAATACTTACTCCATGTATACATCTGGATATCCAATCTGAAGAGACTTCATCTCTTTCTACCAAAATGTCTTCATTGCATCAATTGTCTGGAGATGGGCGCATAGAGCATATGTGAGCTTCTCCATTTTTATCAGATCCATGCAGGGACTTTGATCATACATGACAATAGTGGAATCAATCTGTTTAATGTTCTCATCCAGAACTGCTAAGGAGGGTGCAAGTGCATTTCTCAACTAAGTCTGCCTGATCCTTATCTTACTGATCTCCATTTTAGCTTTTTCTATCTTGTCTATCTGACCTTGATAGATATTGTTGCAAATGTTTATATCTTGGGATGATGTTTCAACTGAATGTCTTATGTTTTCAACCAAGATATTTGCCTCCTTTATCTTTTTGATATGTTTAGAGGTGAGTTTGCCTTTGTCCAAGCAATTTTCTATAACCTTTCTGCCTTTTGATGCCAACTCTTTCAACATTGTCTGACCAATCTTCAATGACTTTAAATCTAAGGAAAATTTCTTTACCAGTTCATTCAATCTTTCCTTTTTGTACTCATCTTCTGCAATTCTAGTAGCTGAGTCTACTAAACTTGTAAAATGTGTTTTGAATCTTGTTAGGATGCTCTCTACATCATCAACTGATTGAATTTTTTCTACTTTCTTGTCCACAGGCACTAGGTCATTCAAAATTTTTACTGATTCCAAGAAGAGAGGCTTTCTCATAACCTATTTCTCTTTGGCTTTTTCCATGGCTAGGACACTGATCTTGATCAGGTCTTCTTCTACCCATGCATCCAGACTTGTTGAGTCAGGAGTTAAACTTGACAACAATGAGTTTGATGGTTGAATGGATGGTGTGAATATAGTATTCTGACTAGTATCCATGCATTCACTTTTTACTGGGATTTCCATAGCTGGTATCTTATTAGTTTGATTGTCTTGTTCTTTATTCAAATATGTTGAATCATTAACGGGGACTTCATCTTTTTGTAGTGCATACCTCCTTTATTTCTTCAGTGCTAACAAATGCTTTATCAACTTTGTCCATATCATTATTAGAAGATTTCATGGATATCTTGATATTGTCAATCACTATAGTATCCCTTGAATATTTTGTTGTATCAGAAGTTATTGAAACTGAGGGTGTTGAAACCTGTGGACCTTTCTTAGGTGCATTCTAAATCACTGGTTCTACAACTTGTTTGGGAGGAACTAGATTTACCTTTTTTTTAGGTGTCATTGAAGGATACATATGTCTATCCATAAACACTTGTGCAAAAGATTTTTTAGTCTCTTTCCCAACTAACTCATACTCTTTATTCATAATATGAAGAGTCATTGTCTTTGTTCTGACATGAGGCTTTACCAAATCTAATAGAATTGCCTTCTCATCATGTGCACAAATAGGAAGAAGATTATCCAATGTTTCTTCTCTAATCCTCATATCTTCCTTGATTGCATGTCTTTTCATTATCTCTAGAATGTTCCATAGCTTGTCTAGTATCACTGTTTTGAGTTCTAGAACTAACTTTTTAAACTTGATCATGTGACAAATGAGCATAGAGTGTATCTCAGATTTATCTATCTCCTGATACTTGTCATAAACCATTGTAATTGTATCTAGAATCCCTTCATTGACAATCTTGTTCCTTAAGACATTAAGACTAGGTCTGAAACCTACCTTAGGAGGAGCTTGTGTGTTCTTTACCTTGCTCCTTGTAGTTCTTGAGGATGGATGACTAGTGGGTGCTTGCTTCCTTCCTCTAAAATTCTTGCTTGGTATAGAAGTTGGAGAGGATTCCAAATCAATGGTGGTTGATGGCGCTGATGTGTCTACATTTGATTTCTTCTTTTCCTTTTAGGCATATCATTAGTATTTTCCATTTTCACTTCTGTACGAGTTTGCTCAAGTTCTTTGGCTATCTTAGCTTCTCTAGCTCTGTTAAGATCTTCTTGTGTAACACCATGAACTTTTAGGATATTTGAGGTAATCCTTGATGCCTTCATTTTTTTTCAGCACTGTATAAGATAGAATCAACTTGATTTGTCTTTTCTCTATAAGTACCCCATCTAGGTTCATTGGGATCCTTGGGCGCAGATAGGAGGATTTGTGCATAACCTTCCAAAACATGTTCTTCAACTTCATAACCAAGAGGGCGAATCCATTTTGTTCTAGGCTCAACTACCTCCATGCAAGTATAGTTAGTCTCCACCATGAAGCATATGGAATCTTTATACTTCTCAACTATTTTCTCAGGTATCCTGAACCTCTTCTGCATCTTGATCCTGAAATTTTTGATATCCATGTCCATAGAATCCTTTGCACTACTCTTTGATGTGGCTTTTAGTGATATCTAAGACATAGTGGGCTTGCTCCTATCTAGGTAAATATTTGAAACTTTACCAATAATGTGGAAGTACAAATAGATGTTCAAAGAGCCAAACTTGAATATCTTGCTCTTGTCATGCTTAATGGCTTTGATATTCTCTATTAACTATGTGTGCAACAGTTCACAGAGATTGTACTAAGTGTTATCTCTCACTATCCTTATTGCTGATAGAACTATTGCTATGGACATACTATTCAGTCTGCTTGCTTGCTAAAACTTGTATCCAAGTATCATAGTGAGTAGTTTGATGTCATTCTCCTTAATGGGATCAACAGTCATTAAGTGCCTATCACTTCTAGATAAGAAGACTTGTTCAACCTGCTTCTTAACATCCTTGCTAGTAGGAAGAGCTGGTCTAGTCTTAGGAAGTCCAGTCATCTCATAATTAGATCTATAGTGATGCAGATAGGAACCTCACATATCCAGTATAGATCATCATGTATCATGCTCAGTAATATCTTCACCCATTCTGGCTCATAGAACTCGTGCACATTGGAATACTCAAAGATAGGGTTATTAGTGAGATGTGCGTATTCATCCTTGAATATATAGTCTGGTTTCATCATAGAACCCATGAGAGATGCAATGTTTTTGTCTCCAATTGTTTCCTTCTTGCAATAAACATATGCACAGATGTCTTCTACATGTATGACTCCAAGCAGAGTCCTAGAGAATGCTCCTTTGACATCATCTAGTATGAACTTGAATGGATGCTTCTTAAAGAAAAATCTCTTCCTTTCAGCAATGTCGAATATAATAGGGGGTGCCATACTTACTTTCAACTTGGTTAGGTAGGGTTTCACGATGATTTTGAAATGATGCAACTGCTAGGGTTCCATTCCAATCATTAATCCATTCACAAACCAACTAATCCTTTAAGATATAGTTCTTTGATGTTCAATTCTTGTCTACTTTCTAAATGCTTCAATCAAAAATACAAAGTGAGGTTTTAAGATCTTTTACCAATTTATATAAAGATTAATTGCATTTAATGCTCATTGTCATAAAGCTGTTTATAGAGAGAATTTCAAACTTCATTCTGAATGAAGTAAAGGCAATGTGTGAATGCATACAACCTTAATTTGTGATCACATGCATGACTCCATAGGCACATACTCAGAGGTGAGTATACCATCCACGCAGGGGTTCAGAGCTAGAATAGCTCCCCCTAAGACCATGAGGGTCAACTATCCAGAAGTAGAAGGTGCGTCCATTAAGGATGCATCTATTACCTTGTTCTCTTCATTATCCTTCTTTACTTCAACCCATATTTTATCTGAGTTAGCTTTAGCTTCCACAAACTTAACTTCTCCTGATTCTTCAAGCAAAGACTTCTTAGGATTCTCTTGTCCTTTTGTTCTTGATCTACAAGACCTTGAGATGTGTCCATCCTTTACACATGAGTGAAAAATGATAGGAGGTCTGATGTTTTTATTCATCATGTTGCATTGCTTGGCTATGTGTCCATTGTAATTACATATCTAACATGTAATGTTCTGCAAGTTTCTTTTAGGTTGATTTCTCTAATTGAATTGAGTTTGATTCCTTTGGTTCAGTTATGGCTGATTTCTTTGATTTGTTATGCAATTAATAGCCCTATGACCAAACTTATTGCAAGAGTAATAGTAACCATTGAAGGGTCTTACATTCTTACAATCTCTTGCCAAGTGTCCATTCTTGTTATAGGCATAGCAAGTATAGTTGATTTCCTTGTGCTTATCTTTTGGTGGTTCTGCTTTGGTCTCTTCATGATTCTCAGTTTTCTTTTCTTCTGAAGATTCTATTTGAGCTTTATTTCTTTCTTGTAATGAGTTGATCTCAATTTGAGATAGACTGTATCCCATACCAGTGGTATCACCTTTTATTTTTTGTGCATAAAGCTATGATTGAATTAGATCGGAACTTGTGTGTAGTTTGTCAATCTTGTCTTTTGCTCCTGATAATTCAGATTCAATCTTATTCTTGACATTTTCCAATTCCAAGATTTTCATATTGGCTTGAATGAGTTATTCATCTAACTGTTTATTTTCTTTTTTCTTCTCTTCAATAGTTGTTAGGCTATCAATTAATTGATCATTCAATTCTTCTATCTTATCCTTTAAAGATAAGTTTTCTTCATTCAGTTTCTTGACCATTTTCCCCAAATCATTCCTAGATCAATCTTTCAGATCTTTTCTTAGTTTCTTGATAAGCATTTGTGAGCCATCAAATTTTAGCTTAAGTTCCTCATTTTCTTTCAAAGGACCAAAGCTCTGATACCAATTGTTGGAAACACTGAGAGGGGGGTGAATCAGTGTTTAGCTAATTATTCAATTTCAGAACTTTAAACATAAATCAATTAGATATCACTTGAATCTTAACACAAGATCACATAACACATAATATGATTACGGGGAAACCTTGATTAGAGGAAAACCCCAGTGGAAATTAGTACCCACAAATATTGCACTAGTATAATGAACCTGTTAAAGTTCCTTTGCCCTATTAGGAGTAGTCTTTACAATGCAAGTACAATGACCTGGTTAAAGGCCTGACCCTGTTAAGAGTCTTTTACAAACAACCTTGTTAGGGGTGAGGACTCGCTATCCAAGAGCTCACTGCTCAATGAGAAATAAGGCTACAACCTCCTGAGAATAGATATGCACTATATCCAAAAGTGAACTATTATATGTGACACAAATGTCTGATCAGTTCCAGTTATGCACTTATGCTCTTATCTTCTTTAAGGGCTATATCTCATACTAGTATCTTCATAATTCTCTTCTTATATATCTTCTCTGACTATTTCTTTGACACTTCAAATATATCTTTACATTGCATATATATATGTTTATGCCTAAATTGACGCGACTATAAACAAGACCTTAGTCAGCCCAAAAACAACATACACAATGCTTCCAAATAGATTGGCTTAAGCATGTTTGTCCTAAGCGTGTTTACAATAATTTTTAATACATGATTACAAACTTATAACAATAGGCGCTTATCCTTTACATAACAAAAGATTGCACGCTAATCAAAAACATGAAGTCGGCTTCATACTCTATATTCTGAACTTCTAGTGTACTTGTTCTTTCTATAACTTGTTCGTACTGCCATTCCATACCATACATGTATAGGGTAAGCATAAAAACATACCATAGAGCTTAATTCTGAATGCGCATATCCTGATGTGATCATACACATTGTGAGACCCACCTCAGACAGTCCTTGTTTCACCGCTTATTTTTTTATACTTTCAGTGATTATGTACTTAGACATACTTTGGCTATCAGAGAGACTTTTCATACTTTTGAGGATCGGTGGAATCCTGTGTTATATATTCAGCACCTGATTTTGTAATCAGGGTACTTTTGAGATATTATGTTCTGATTCGGTTTCAACTTATGTTCATGTTTATATGGATCTAAATGCATGAGTGTAATATGATGAAATGGTTTAGGGAACCAATGCTAGGACACTTCAGTTCTATATGCAATGTAGTTTATATGCTCACCTATATTATTGACATTATGTTCGGTTTCATATCATGTGTTTTGGATCTACTGATGTGTGCATTGAGTGTGCAGGAAAAGTTGACCATGGATCTAAATCGGGGACCCAGTTCTGGAACCTATGTATAATACCTGTGTTTATCAAGGTCCTATCTATATAAAGAGACATGGATCTCGTTGTTATGTGTTTATTTCGTAAACGTGGTTTGCATGTTTGTTATTTAATTAGTAAATGTTCATGTTATCAAGTCATGTCTAATGTTTTATTTTCATGTGCCAAATTTGGAAAAGTGTTGTAATTTATTATGGACATGGCTAGTAAAGGGAGACCAAGGTAAGTCAAGGGTTAACTAAGGTAATCTTTGAGTAGTACCCATGCTTACCCCAGGGTTAGAAGTTTCTAGAGTTTCCTTGACTTAGAATTTCGTAGGTTAACTTCAGGGTAAGTTTTAGAGGGTCTTTTGCACTCCTAGAGGGTAACCGGGGTCAGTTTTAGTCACCCAACTTGGTACCCTATGGGTTAGGGGTCATTTTCGGTCATTAATGAGCCTCTAAACTCATTTATTACCCCCTTAAAGTGTCATTTTCATCTTTGAGCGAATTTGAAAGAGGAGTGTGACTTTGGTTAACCTCACTCTCTCTTCTACCCATGTTTCATTTGACTTTGCCTTTGGAGGGTTAGGAAGTGGTTTGGTCAAGGATTGGTTAGAGTTACTTTACCCTTGGGTTAAACCTTGCTTAGGTTGGAGGTTTGCCTATTTAGGGGAGATTTTAGGATGAGTTAGGTGTTCACCCACTCTCTACACTTAGAGACAGAATCCAGTTTGAAGGAGCCTTGGGGAAGGAAGCTTAGGAAGGATAGCTCAACACCAGTCTTCTTTCTACCATTGTTTGGATCCAGGTTGGATCTCTTTTAAGATTTTGTTTATGTTTATGTGTTCTTGAGCTCAAGGACTCCATTAATGGAGTCTATGGTTTTCTTGAAGCTTTTATTTTTGTTGGAAATTTCTTTCTTTGTTTCTCAATGTGTTTATTATGTGATTGATTTTGAATGGGTCTTCAAGGTACACTCACCCTTGGGAGGGCAGAGTAGCCTTGGAGGGGTAGTGGAAATGACTCATATTAAGTGCAGAGTCTCCTATGTGTGGAGGGATAAACTTGGGGTAACACGATACCCATGAAGCCAAGATGGGCTTGAGGGCATTTGGGAGGTATAAGGAGGTTATTCAGGATAGCATCTTGTGAAGATGATCCTTGGCAAGTCCATGTGAGGCTTGCGTATATCATTGTGATCTTGGCTTTCTCCTTCAGTGAGGTCTACCACTACCCCTATTTCGGGAATATCTCTTGGAGATACTTCCTCTTGTGCAACCTATGTTGGAAAGTTTTCTTGTGTCTGAGTCTCCTTTATGTTACTGTTTGTTGGATGTTTATGTTTGTGACCCGTTCCAGATTGGATCCCCAAGCTTGGGGGTGGCCTTGTAAAGGCCTAGGTTGGGAGGTGAGCCTCCATGGTCAACCTCATTCTACCTTATTTTCAGGTACCTAGCGGATAACAGAGATGTATGATACCCTTATGTAGGGAAAAGAGTATGGCTAGAAATACGCCATTGTACCATGTCCTATCACCATACCTGAGATTGTGTAGAATCATTATTTGAGATTCTAATGTAATCCATATTGTTTCAATTTCGCATTATTGTAAAGCTTGTTTTAAGATTTGTAATGTTATATGAAAGCGAATTATAGATAAAGAATTACCTTCATTATTGTGTTGTTTGAGAAAAGTGGATATTATAGAAATATTCCTGTGCGCAGTTTGCATTGCTTAGAGGAAGAAATATATGTCAATAGATCTTTAACAATTTTGTTATTAGAGTTATCATTTTGGATTATGTCATTTTATTTTTTTTTACTTAGTGAAAATTCTGAATTTATTTTCAAAAAAAAAAAAATGAAAACGTCCAGAATAAAAATTCCTTCCACTAGAACGTGGAGAGCGAATTATAGACTTTGCCCATGTTATTTTTATTAAAAAAAATAAGTGCATATGCCCGCTGTTTTGTATTATACAGTCATCTTTAACACCAGTATTTTTCATAATATTTTATTATAATCTTATGGTTGTATTCTTATTAAAACCTTGTTGTAAAGTTATTTAATTAAACAAAACAATTTAACATATAAAAAGAAATATATAAATCGCATGTCTCTTTTTTTTTTTTTAAAAATGGTTTTGTTTTACCGCCCATGGCGGACCCGAAATGTCTATTAAAAACAAATTAAATTTAACGTTGGGGAGGGCCGAAAACCCCCCCAACCCGTCGGCGCCGCTGTTTTATGTGGGGGCCGCGCGGCCGCGGGCCACCCACTGTATGCACAGTGGGGTGGCGCCGCCGACCGGCGTTGGCCGCCCCACTGCCGACCATCCCCCCTCTTTCGGTGCTCCCCACTGTACCCCCCCTCCGCCGGCCACTTAAAACTACCGCCACCCGCGAGTTTATATACCGCCATGCCTCCTTTCCGCCGCTCC
>MU228144.1:4110445-4127882 GCA_018584345.1 Thuja plicata | reverse complement strand
TTTTTTATTTGTACATTTGATTGTTATAAATCAGTTTTGATATAGATATTTATATTAATAGATTTAAATTAGTTTATTTCATATAAAGGCATTTTCATGATAGATTAGATTTTTATAGATATATATATGTTAGATTTATTAAATTGAAAGTTAGATTAATTTTAGATTGCTATATAAGTTTTCTTTTAATTATTTGTTAACTTAATTTTTAAATAGAATTAGATTTGTTTAAATAAAAAGGTTGTTTAGAACGGGAAAATTTAATTCAGTATTTATTTTTATATATTAGATGAGATGTTTATTAGTTTCATTGTTTTTTATAATATTTATTGTTAGTATAATAACAGAAATAAATAATGGTTAAAACATTATCTTTAGACTAGAGTTTTCTTTGTTTTGAATAGAAAAATTAAGTATATTTTGTTTTTATTTAAGTTTTGATTATATTAGTAAATGTAGGATGTTTATTTTATTTAAACGTTAGATTGGCTTATTAACTTTTCTTTACTTAAGAATTTGTTTGAAATTAAAAGGGATACTTTAATTGGAGTAGGTAGTAATTTATATGGTATGCGTTATAGTATTCAATTTAAATGGGATAGCTTAATTTAGATTTTAATTTTTCTATAGTTCAAAATGTTAATTAAAAGGTAATCGGTTATATTAAAGGCATTATGCCTAAAAGTTTAAGAATTAAGCTTATTATTTCTGTTAAACTTTTAATCTAATCATTCTTGGTGAGTTTCTAACCTTTTTCGTCACCCTTGACCGTCGACGTACGTAGTTGACTATCGGTCAACCCTGGGTCAAACTTTGTCCGTTAGCCCCGAGATCAGAACCCAGTGCTCCTTGCGGCTTCAGGAACCTTAGATTTCAGTTTCTTGCCTCTCGGAGACAGTTGACTTTTTGGTCATCATGGGTTGACTTTTTGGTCAACTGTCTCATTTTGCGTACCCTAGACTTCCTCAGTGCTTAGTAGGCCCTAGTAACCCTCCTTGCGTATTTCAAGGGATGTTTGACTTTTGGTCAACCCTAGTTGACTTTTAGTCAAACTATCTCGATTTGCGTGCAGATCCAGTTGGAAACTTTATTCATCCCTTAGGATAGCTGTGTAGCTAGTCCTCTTCTTGAGATGTTTCTGGTTATCGTTTACCATTGCACTATTTTGCGTGCACTTGTTCTCTTGTGATGTTCTCGTGTTCCATTTTTATGCGTTATTTAAATTTTTTTTTTGTTCGTGTGTTCTTGCCCAACTTTTGGGCATGACACACATGTGTGCTAATGCTCTGATCGACTGCAAGTCACTGTTCTATTTTGTCTTCTACACTTAGTCAATTTTCACTTCATAGTTTACTGTCAAAACTTCATATGACTTTGTTGCCATAATGACAACACAAAATAAGCCATATACTCCTTGGGAGTCAACTTTCCAATAGGTGTACCTTTTCTGTAATGGGAACTAAAACTATGGATGGAATCTGGGCCAGGGTATCAACTTTTCTTTTTATTTTGTCCCCGCCTTTCCTGGAGGTTCTAGATCTGGAAGTGGATCCCTGCAAGAATGGGCCAACTCTGTGGGTTCTTTTTGGACATACCTTCAAAAAATATGCATGATTGTGTTCAATCACATCATGGGTGATGTCCTCAGTTGTTGGGCTTTCTGGGGTGTCCCAATCCACTAGAGGGAGAGCCATCTTGTCTACTCCCTGATCCTTGTACTGTGGGTCTTCTATGGACTCGGTATCTAAAAATTCCATTGGAAAGGTCCAAAGCTTGAGACACTTCATCATACCTTGTGTCACTCAGACAAAGTGTCAATTCCAGACTTCAAAATCATCTTGGTAGTCTGCACAAAAATCCTCCATGTGAGGCTCATGGGGGTTTGACACCCAGGGAAATGCAAAAGCTATTTTATCCAGTGAATCAAAGTTCTTTCACACCAAGTAAAATTATACTAGCCCCAGACATTTTAATTTGTTATCGGCTTCTTATCTCGTTGCAAGTGTAGTTCCTACAGGTGATCAAGAAAGGAATGTTGGTGACCTTCTTGAGGCCAAATAGAGTGTGCAACTCTAGGATCTTCCTGAAATATTCCAAAAGGATGATCCTATCCCCATAATGCTTGGGCAATAGATAGGGTTTTTTGGAGAATTCAGTCACCCGAATGTAAGAATGTTGTTAAAATTGGATTAAGTAATGGCCATAGGAACCGACCAAATTCATTGCCTCCTTTGAAAACCGGTAACCTACATCCCGAGTGGGTCTAAGAATGTTATAGTAAATTAAGGCGTCATTTACTCTGCAAAAACTAGGGAAAATGTCTTCCCATTGAATTTTTGGGAAATGGTCTCATGGAGTATTATAGCCCAGGCTGGTCCCAAGGACATCTACAATGAGTAAACCTAGGGTTATGGGTCATTTTTACATCAGTGCCCACAGAACGTATGAATTCATGTAGAACTTGGAGGTCTAGGTAACCTTGACAAGCTGGGAGTCCACATGATTGGCAATAATAGTTTCACAGTCAAACATTTGTTCAGCGGAGGTGATACCAAACAGGAAGTAGTACATCCATGCCAAAAATTCATGGGCATGAGATTCTTCGAAGACCCTGCACAAGGAGATGATCCTCATTTGTATTCTTTCCTTGAATTCTATTTTAGGGATCTCCAACTTCATCTTCCTATAATCTTTCCTTGGGTTCTTAAGCCATTTGGTGTTGAGGTATTGTCAGGCCATCTACAGAACCTTTTCACACTTGTGTAATGCCAAGGCCCCAGTGATTACTTTATAATTGAAGAAATGGGGGATCCATAGTCCCAAAGCAAATGTTGCAGCGTCCAGAGACACTAAGGGAATTTGGTAGCCCAAAGGAAGAGGAGCGGTAAGAATGACAGCACAGAAGGATGTGTTGTAGTGTTCTGCCAATGTAAGAATAAGCTCCAAAGCCTGCACTAAGTAGGGGAAGCAAGTGGCTTTGAGTATTCCGAAGGCTGCCACATTTAGTGCCATCTAATCTCCAGCCTTGTGCTATATAAACATCATTTTTACCAAGGCCTGCAATTCGGCCAATTCTCTAACACTTGTGTCGATGATCATCTGTAACTTGGAATCTACTTTAGATCCCAGAATAGATCCTTCCTTCAAATATTTTGCAGTTAGTGGAAGATTTTCTAAGGCCTTCTCAGCCTTGGTCCTAGCAGCTGCCTGAGTTGAAGTGGTTGGGAGTTCCAGACTATTGGGTGGATAAGATGCTTTAAACATGATGGATCTATGACTTTATCGGTGACCTGCAAGACCAGACAACTGTCAATATGGATAAAACACAAATAGAATTCTGGGTCCTGGAGATTTCATCACCACCTCGCATATGTTCCTAGAAAGGTGTTAGTTTGCATCAAACCCAAAAAACTTATTAAATGGAATGACTTTCTTGGGAATTGGATCACTTCCTAGGGGTTCCGGGGATTCTAGCTCATGTGGTGAATGAAGTGAAGGTCAAAGGGGAACATGGGACCCAGAGTCCAAAAAACTAATTGTTATCGACATGACTAGAAATAAGTTGTACTAGGCTAACATGGGGCGTCGCGTGGTCATGCAATAAAGGGATTAATGGAATTAAATGTGAAAATTGTCCTAACATGCAAGGGAATGAATGCCACTTTAGCTAGTTTTTAATGCTCACGTGTGGGTAAATTAACCCCGCCATTATAGTGGAGGTGATAGAGGAGAGAGAAAACCTACAAACTTGACCAGGCGAGGTGCCAAGTTTGAATTCGTAGGTTCCATATGGGTGAGCTTGAAATTTGATCATACATAGAAGGGCACGGTGAGATAGCCACCAGATGGGGGGAAATATATAAAAATGAACAAAAATTACATGTATGCAAACTACAAGCACTCATGCACAAAGGGCCGAAGAATGATTTACAAGTCGACCCAAAAGAAAACTTATTTACAGCTATTTACAAACTAACAAAAATTTACAAAACCTATAGAAAATGCACAAGAATTACATTATTTACAACTGTTTAGAGGGTGAAAACCCTCTAGCAGAGCCATCCCACCAATGGGAAGTGACAAAAAAGAATGGAATGGGAAACAAAGACAAAAAGCAAAAGAAAGAGAAAAGAAACCTAAAACAAAACTAGGAAGCAAAGAGGAGGAACCAGAAAGGCTTACCTTAGAAATGAGAGATGTGGGAGGACAAGCATGGGAGGTGCTCTACAAATGAATGGCTTCGAATAACCATGAGCACACCACTTCTAGTCACTGTCAGGCACTATTTAAGATTTGGGAACAAATCACACTTAGCTACTATTGAAATCACTCTAATCACTTTGTATCGCTCTGGGGTAATTTGTTCATGGTGAATGTAACAATGACTGGTGAAAATCTATTTATACCCCTAGGGTAAAAACATACCACTTCTTTTCACAAATCCTGAGAAAGGAAAACCTCCAAACTCTGGGCCCGGGGATCCCATGCAACTACACCCTCTAAAAAAAGAGGAGGTAGTGACATAGAATCCCAGAGTCTAGAATTCGACTGGCACAAAGAAGATAAAAATAGTCCTGGACCGGGACCCGGAGGAAGAAAAATAAAAAAGTGAGAAAATGATCCCTACGGAAGCAAAGGCCAGAAGAAAACAAAAGGAAAAGAAACTGGGAAGAAGAAAAAAAAGGGGGACCCAACATTTTTCCCACAAAATGTAGAGATAGTTATGTAGGGCATAACAGGTATATAAAGGAAAATATTGATCAGATTACTTTTATGAGATTACAATAGATCTGAAAATCTACAAGTATAAGTTGTACATGTGAATAGATCATATTGTTTCAATTTAACCATTGATTCAGAAAGTCTATTAACCAAGTGAGATTTAAATATCCTTTGTATATTGAGATACATCCATAGGAGTATCAAAAATTTTGATCATGAAGATAGCATCAGATGCCAGATACCTATTGACAGGCCAAGTGAGTGTTTTATCAAGGATGGTAGCATAGAGATGCTCGATATTTAGTGACAAACAACTTTTAAATCCTCTAACAAGGTCAAACCTAATATTGTGTTTGTAACCTTTAACAGGTTTGGCTCGTCACCGAACTCACTTCAAAAGAGTAAAAATTTTGGGTTACCAGTCCTAAGTGGTTTTTCCCTTAATAGGGTTTCCATGTTAAAAATTTGTGTCAATGTGTTTATGAGTCATTACTTTAGTGTTTTTCATTACACATAGCTAATTTGGATTGATCGATATACTCTAGATAATTTACTGTCTTTTGGTAAATTAACAGATTGCTATTCGGTAAAGATACAGTAGAAGGTTTAACAAACCATTCCGAGCAGTAGTAATTTGATAAAAGCATTTGGAGGCATTCATCTTATAGGACTGAAGATAACTAGAGGCTTAATATTGTGGTACTAATTTTTTTGTTTGATTATTGGATTGTTTTTTAATCCATTGATTCACCCCCCCCCTTAGTTATTATTAACAAGAAGAACACTAGGATAGAGAATCCAATCCCACTGAATCAGGAGAGAGATGCATCAGAAGTTGAATAGGGTGAAAATTTTGGATTGGGAGTGTATGGTGATTATTATTCTCAAAGTGAGAGAGGAGTTGATGGACCAAGGTATACCAGGAAGATAGTCCATAGTAAACCTCAAGGACATGAAAAAGGGTCTAGAATTAAAAGCATACGTAAAGAGAATAGGAATTCCCCTAGTGCTCCAATATCTCCCTCATCATGTATACCTCATGCCCATATCCATAGAAGAGAAAGAACCATCATTTAGGGAACTTGTAAATCTGAAACTACTCTCCCATATTTTGAGGAAATTTTGAGGAAGTTGGTGAATTAGAAAGGAGAATCCATGAGAAAATTTCCATAAGACAACAAAGAGAAAAGGAGAAAGGGGATAGGATCAGGCAATCCCATATCAAATCCAAATAGTTGAAGAGGCAATTTCTAGATTTGGGGACAATCAATTTGGTTGTTGCACCTGTAAAGATTGAATATGAGCCAGTTGTCCAAAAATTGTATAATACACAAAAGCCTACAGACAAGGGTAAGAAGAAAGTTGTAGGAGTTGAAATAAATGAGCCTATAAGTAAAGGGAATCTAGTGGACCCAATGTTCAAGTTGGATACTGATCTAGAAAGATCAAAGAGGGAAAAGGATATTATAGCCAAAGAGTTGGAGAAAGAAGAATAGGAAGCTTCTACTCTGGAAATGAAATAGAAGATTGAATTTCTCAAGAAAACCTCTGGTCCTCCTCCTATTAAAACTGCTTCCTTGGTACCTGTTAAAAATTTTGAAGTACCTCTAAATTTAGTAACAAATGTGCCACCACCATCTGGTCCTGGGAATGCTACCACATCTAATGTTACATCATCAACTTCCCAAGGTACCAATTCAACCCAAAAGACACCTATTTATGTAGAAAGGTATAGGCAATTTATTTTCCTTGGTATTATAGGTTATCCTAATGAAATTCCAAAAGAGATTAGGGACAAACTTCCAAAATTTGTTGGTAATAATGTTTTAACATATGAAGAGAAATTGAAGAAGTTTATTGATATGATTGATAACTATGAAATTGGACATGATGTTGTGATGATGAAATTGTTTTTCCAATCACTAACCGAGGATGTTAGGGATTGGTATAGAGGACTGCTCCATGATTTTCTAGGATCCATGGACAAAGTAAAAGATTGTTTCAGGGATCAATATGGTGATAAGACAAATGAAGGCTTTGTGTTGAATGAGTTCAACAAGAATAAGAACTCAAATGAAGAGTTCATTGAATTCAACATCATATTCCAAAGAGTAATGCACAAACTATTTCAAGTAATGAGATTGGACGATAAGGTATGTCTCGCAACTTATTTGAATGATTTTGATGCAAAGATGTGATATCTCCTAAGAGACAAGAACCCTAGGAATATTAGGGAACCATATAAGATAGTAGTGAACATTGAAACAAATAGAAGAGTGTTAGGGAAAGTAAGTAGAAGGTAAGATTGGAGTCCAACAAGGTTTAATAAAAAAGAATCAGAAAAACCTTCAAGTGCTAAACCTAAAGAAGATGATAATCTAAAGTAGATTCTAAATGCTCTGAAGGATTTAAATCCTGGAGAGAATAAGAACAATAGGGCTTCAAATAATGACAAGTCGTCCTATGGTAATTTCAATAGACAGCCTAGGATGCAAAACTACCCTTACACTACCCAATGGAAATATGGGAAGCCTATTCTCCCACAATAGAAAGACAAGTTTGATGAAAAACCCCTAACCCTTTACATAAGACCACTGTTAATATGTGCAATGATAATTCCTGGTGCATGGCTTTCCAATCCCCTCACAATCTTGATTATTATGTTATTGCTGCAAGAATATCTGCAAGTGAAGATCAGGTGGATGATGAAGAGGAATTATATGATGATAATGGTTGTGCCATGCCTTCTTCACATTTGTGGGATGAAATGGTCTCTGATGATGAAACCAAAAAACAATTTACATCTAGCTCATTGAATAGAAAAGAAACATATTCTCAGTAAGATGATTTTGATATACAAGAATGGGAAATTGATAATATGAGGTGCAATGTCGAGAAGGGTGATGAAACCCCTATTTATAGGAGACCCTCTAATGAGGAGATTTCTCATATTATAGAAAATATGGTTGCTCAAGCAAGGGGTGACTATAATTTGAGAAATAGAATGGTTGGGAATGCAGATGGAAAACCTGCAAGTATTTTTGTTAAAGAAACCAAAATTAATACCAGACAGCCACAAGAAAAGGAAAAGCAGGCTGAGGGTGCCAAGAAATTTTTGGTTAAAAAGGCAAATAAAATTTCTGGTCTAAATATTATGTATAGAGAAAAAGAAAAAACACCAAAAAAAATTTTGCCTCCTCAAAAGGAAAATAAACAACAACAAAAAAGGATGAATCCAAATTTGCATCTCAAGTGGAGGATGAGGATTGTGTAAATGAAAAGAAAGATATATCTGATATGAAATATACCCCTCTTGATATGGGGCAACTCCTATCCCAAATTATTGTCAAGGTTCCTTTACAAGAAATGAAGAGGATAGGTGAACATAAGGAGAAAGATTTAAAATGGGTGAAAGGTGTTAGTTCAACAAATATTCTTGCACCAGAGACAAACAAGAAAATGTTAGATCCACAAGATAAACCTATAAATAAGCCAAAGGAGTCTAATGAGCTTGTTTCAAATATTCCTCAGATATATCTAGATACAAATGTTGTTAGTATGTGTAGATCCTTTTTTCCTAACTTTTCTTATAAATGGAATGATGTTAAAGAATTGTATGATTGAATCTAGAGCATCTAATATTGTCATGCCTGCTGAGGTGATGAAATCAATGGGATTAAAGGTGGATACACCACATGGGAGATGTCATGCCATGGATTCTAGAGAAGTGCCTATTATTGGCACTATTAAGGCCTTGCCTTATAAGCTGGTTGCATACCCTAACAAAATACTAACAATGACTCACATGATTGAGGAAGAATAAGATGAGAACATGAATTGTTTTGTAGACACTGAGATGGGATCTTTCCAAGTGTAGGAAAATAAAGTTGAAGGAAATTTATAACCTATACTTTTATTTGAGGATGAAACTAATTTATCATAATAAATTAAGTTATGGTTTATGTATTTTGATGGCGCTAATTCTAGGGAGGGAGCTGGTGCTGGAGTTTTGTTAATAATTCCCACAGGTAAAACATTCAAATTCTCATTCACACTATTATTTGCATGTACTAATAATGTTGCAGAGTATGAAGCTCTGTTAATAGGATTGAGATTGGCTTCAAGACATGAAATTAAATTTCTCAGAGTTATTGGAGACTCTGAATTGGTAGCGTCTCAAATCAAATCCAAGTATGCTTCAAAAAATCACAGATTGAAACAATACCGAAATGTTGTCTGGGATGAATTAGAAAATTTTGATGCATTTGGTATTGATTTGGATAAAAGTTAGAATAGAAAGGTGGTATTTTTAGCTAATATTTCTTTGAGACCGGAAGATGTTACATTTGCTGGAATCTTTGAAATAGAGGTTCAATCTAGGCCTTCAATACCATATAATGTTGATACTTGGCAAATTTTTGATGATGATGTGGATATCTTGAGATTTTTTCACTATGATATAGACTCCGAAGCTAAGGAAATAGATTTTATTGGATATGTAGAGACCATGGATGGAAAGGATACTATCTTAGGTAAGGAAGTTCTACATTTAAAGTCAAACAAAGTCCCAAAGGGATTAGTTGTGCTTGAGAGAGATTTTGACAATAAAGATAAGCCATACTCTTTTAAAAGTGTAAATAAACCTGAGGATTTGGAGGAGGTGAATGTAGGAACAGTTGAGATTCCTATAAATTTATTTATTGGAAAGAAGATGTCACCAAAAGTAAAAGACTATCTGATCAATCTCTTGAGGAAGTATAAGAAGTTTTTTTCATGGACATATGATGATCTCAAAGCATACAATGAGGATTTGTTCCAACATGAGATCCCTCTGAATGAATATGCCAAGCCTTTCAGAAAAAAGGAAAGACCTATAAATCTGACATTGAGGCCCAAAATGGAGCAATACCTAAAGAAGTTGAAGGATGTCAGGATAATTAAACCTATTAGACATTCTTCTTGGGTTTCCAACTTAGTTCCTGTCAGGAAAAAGAATGGAGATATAAGGTTATGTGTGGATTTTAGGAATTTAAATATATCTTCCCTTAAAGATAATTATGCTCTCCCTAATATGGAAAATATGTTGTAGAGAGTTATTGGATATGATTTGATGTCCATGATGGATGGATTCTCTGGATATAATCAGATAATGGCTAAAGAGTCAGAACAATTCAAAATTGCTTTCACTACACCTTGTGGAACATATGGTTATGTCAGAATTCCCTTTAGCATGATAAATGCTGGGGCCACATTTTAGAGGGCTATAGAAGTTGGTTTTTCAGATTTTTTGTAGAAATTCCTAGAGGTTTATCAAGATGATCTTACGACCTATTCTAAGAAGGAAGAGAAACATTGTGAACATTTGGAAAAAAATGAAAGAGCTCTAGAATTTGGGATTTCTTTGAATCCTAAGAAATATACTTTTGGGGTGACTAGAGGTAATTTATTAGGGCAAATTGTTTCAAAAGAAGGGGTTAGAATTGATCTATAAAGAGTAGCTACTATAGATAAAGTGTCACTTCCAAAAAATGTAAAAGGTATACAGTATTTCTTTGGTCAGGTAAAATTTTTGAGACATTTGGTTACAAACTTTGCTGAAACAAGTAGACCTATTTCCAAGATGTTGAAGAAAGATGCAAAGATGGAATGGAATGGAGAAGCCACTCAAGCTTTCCAAGACATCAAGCAGGCTATTAAGGATGCCCCTTTTTTAAGAACTCTTGATTACTCAAAGCCAATGAACATATTTTATTTTGCATCATGCCACACTATTGCTGCTATTTTATTGTAGAAAAATGAAGGATTTGAACAACCTATTACTTTTTTCAACAAATCACTGTAGGTTGTAGAACTTAAGTATGATATTAATGAGAAATAGGCCTATGCACTGGTAAAAGCTGTGAAAGATTTTAGATGTTATCTAGTAGGGGCTATAGTAATTTCTTATGTTCCTTTAGCAATAGTAAAGGACATCTTCACACAACAAGAGGTGTCTGGGAAAAGATGCAGATGGATTAACAGGATCCAGGAGTTCAACATTGAGATAAAAATCACAAAATTAGTAAGAGGGATAGGATTGGATAAATTGATGGCTAATACAAATTTAGATTCTAATCATATAAATACATTAGAAGAAGAATAGAGGCCTTTCATGTGCAATCTTGATCCTTGTGATTGGTACAAAAATATTAATTATTATTTTCAAAGAATGAGTTTTCCACCAGGAATAGATGAAATCAAGAAGAGAACCCTAAAGCTATAGGCCATTCATTTTTCCTTAATCAGGGATGAGTTATGGTGGAGAAATCCTGAAGGGATTTTATTGAAATGTGTTGATGAGGAACAAGCAAATAGAATTTTTCAAGAAATGCACAATGGAGTATGTGGTTGTCACTACATGGAAAAGACCACTTCACACAAGGTTCTGAGAGAAGGATTCTGGTGGCCAACTATTTTCAAAGATGCTCATCAACTAGTCAAGAGGTGTGATTCCTGCCAATGATTTTCTAGTAAGTTAAAATATTCTGGTAATGTACCTTTGACACTAGTAGAAGTACATGCCCCCTTTCAACAATGGGGTATTGATTTCATTGGAGAGATAGAAACTAAGTCCAGTGGAGGAAATTCTTGGATAATTGTAGCAACTGATTACTTTACTAAGTGGGTTGAAGAAATCCCCATCAAAAGGGAACTAGTAAAGTAGTGGTAGATTTTTTGTTAAAACACATTATCACAAGGTTTGGTTGTTTAGAGAGAATTATATCAGATAATGCCATGTGTTTGAGGTCTGAGGAATATATGAATTTTTGTACTGAATATGGTATTCAAAAATCTTAGTCTTCACCCTACCACCCACAAGGAAATGGTCAAGAAGAATCTACCAATAAAATTTTTCTTAAGATCAGTAAAAGAGTCCTAGACAAAAATAAGAAGGCATGGGACTCAAAGTTGACAATGGTTGTTTGGGCAGATAGAGTGACTACTAAAAAGGAAATAAGATGTTCTCTTTTTGAATTGGTGTATGGGATTTAGGAAAGATTGCTTCAAAATAATTTAATTCATATGTACAAGTTTGTGCAGTTATATGATGATGATATTGATAGTGACATGCAATTAAGGATTGATGAATTGATTGAGTTGGATGAGACCAGAAGGAAAGCTTCTGTAAAAAATGCTAAGCTTCAATTGCAAGTAATGAACTTGTATGACAAAGGGATAGTGCCAAGGCAATTTAGTGTTGGAGACTATGTGTTAATGTGGAATGCCAAATTGGAGGATAAGGGTAAACATTGAAAAATTGATCCTAGTTGGTTGGGACCATATGTCATCCATGAGAGGTATAGACAGAACTCTTATTTATTGAAATATATAACTGAAAAAAATTTAGAATTGCAAGTTCATGGAAAATTCTTAAAATTATACTTCTCATGAAGTCTAATTATCCATGAACAGTAGGGTGTGTATATAGTTTTTTCTTCTGTAGTTGGTTGTTTTCTATTTCTAGAGTAGTTTTAGTTTCTGTTTTGTGAGTAGGTTATATTTTTTCTATAAATTTGGTTTGCTTCCCCCTGAGATTTTGGGATCTTGAAATACCTATAAGAGGTATTCATCCCCAATTAGAGCCACTATTAGGGCTACACAAAAAAAAATTCATCCCAACTGATAAGTCATGAGTTTCAAAGATTTAGGCCAGGTTCTAAGTTTTTTAAAACCTAATTAATTATGTTTTCAATCTTTGGGTTACCGATCTAAAACCCTAAGGTTCTAGGTCTTGTTCTAATTTTGAGTTACTTTATTTTGTCACTTAAAGTCTTATGAACCCATGTGTTTATTTTATCATCAGGCGTGGCCATACTTTTGTTTATCCTATAGACCTGTTGGTGACCAGATTTGTCTTTGAAGAAAATGATAACAAATTGACCCCAAAATGCCCAAATAAGAAGACTCAACTAACACCAACAGTTGGGTCACTTCGCTATTGAAGAGCATAAGCACCCTCTGAATTATCTGGGTACAGCTCCCCAGATATTATTTACAATGAATTAACTAAACTATAACCAATAATGCTTTTAACCTAAAACCAAGAAAGGGAATTAAACATCTTCTCATAACTATGCCACAGATGCTGAAAATGGATTTACAAAATGAAGAGAAAAGAAGCAAGAACAAATAACAATAAGACTGAAAGCTACAAATTTTAGGAACACAGTTACATAATACTCAAAGGTTTTATAGAAACTGCAATTACGAACAGAGCAAAATTTAAAGATAATTAAAAAGACTCAAAGTTCTATTTTAATCAGAAGAGAAAGAATATTTAAATACAAAGATTTAATTAGCATTCTTCTCCTCTCTTCAAACACTCAATCAAAGCCTCACAGAACAAATATTTTCAACGTAAGCTTCCTGAAAAAGAAACTAAAACTTCCTCCATTATCCCTATTCTCCCTGCATTACAATGAAAATATCCTAAGCTGGCCTATTTATCTTTTCTCCTGTCGGTTTCAATTCTGTAGCCATTCGGTTACCAGAATAACTATTTCTTGGAATCAAAATCTTTAATTACCTCTCGATGAAATTTCATTTCATCTCTTTTTGAGCTCTCATCTTTTTGGTCTTTAATAATTTGCTCCCTTTAATTGACACAACTCCTCCTTAGAATTCCTCTAATGTTTTCATGAAGAAAAGTGATTACAACCATTTCCATCTTAGATGATAGATGTCACTATTTATAACTAACATCATGATTCATGGTTATCTCAAAAAGAATTCAAATATTGAGGAATTTACAATATTTGAAACAATTTTCCTCAAAATCAGGTGGCTTCCCCTGTATGTATCGTGGGTCTATATAAAAGCTTTCAGCCCGAGCACTTTTTTTTTGTCAACAACTTCTGAAGTTTCCCTTTGGTGCTCTCCTACGTGGCCAAAATTTTATACATTAGGAATGAATTGTTTGAGCCCGAGCTTTCTATCAGCTTCTTCAATCACATCTTTAGACACACTTGCATTTGCCTATAACCACATTACCTTTGTGGGGGCCTCGAGAATGGGACTTTTATATATATTTCATGGCAGCAGTCTACATCTCCTTCAGATACTTAAACATATCAATTGGTAGAGGGTCAAGGGCTTTCACTTTCACCCAAGCATCGAACTGGTGGCTTTGACTGCCGCCTGATGTGTTTCTCACAAGGGAGAGCCATAACTTTGCCACTGAGTTGGCTAAATCTGTGCATTGAATTCATATTCACCATCATCTGCAAACCATAGTGCTCCTATGTAACCCATCAATCACACAAGGTGGCTTCACTGTTATTGACAAAGAATGATATCTTTTACCTCTTTCATAGTAAAGTCTTCTCCATCGATTTGGATGATATTATGCCTCCTTCACTGATTAGATTCACAGTTTTTATCAAAGTCGCCTCTCCCTTGATTTTGTGTTCTATCTATTCCCATTACATTATTGTCCTTTGCATATGATGTCATAGGCTCAATCCCTATGATCCATGCCTCACAGGTCTCTAATTTGTCATTGGCAGTCATCACGGGGATCAGGGCCACGTTCTGTATCCAAGTTGTAAAGATGAGTACATGAGATTTCGAGCATTCTGTCAACAGATCACATGCAGTCTCTATGCTTCCAAGTCAAATTTGGATCTTGATGCTTACAGCCATAGAGATTGGGTCAAATACTTTGATGAAGCTATAAAACTGCACCTCGAAATAGGACACAAGTATACAAATACCGGCAACAAGGCATTTCAACATGTCGTGGTATTTGGAATAGAAAATGTGTCCATTCAAGCATTTACCTTAGACATATATCAATGAATTCATAAATGGGTGCGAACCTATAATCATCCCTGTACATCATTACCAGATGAACTCGAGGCGTTATCTTTACTTCATAACTTTGGGCATTTTGTCAACATAACACATGTAGTGTCTATGCGGTAATACAGAACCAATCTGATATCATGTTCCTTGAGAAACACAAGAAATAGACATCTCAACACCCACTTGAGGTTAGGGAATTATTTAGACTTTGAACACCACGGCTCAAAGGTACGGGCAAGTCAAAGGTATTGAGAATTCTATTCCTCATACCATTCCCAAGAGAGTTCATAATGTTACCGCAAAATTAATGGAGGATCTTGAGGACCAAGCTGACCGCTGGAAAAATCATGAGAGTGCCAAAGAACTGGCAACATAAGACATGTTCGATGCCCAATACAATTGGTGTAATAAAACACCATTGATACAATGGAGACAGTTACTTTCAACCATTTGATAAGTACCCAAACCTGGCATATCCTCCTCCTAACTATATTTTATGGGCCCTGCATATTATTGACCATCGAACTGTACATTCTAAAGGGACATGCATCCAGTCCCGAGCCTTTCAACGACAATCTTGGCACTTGGAAAAATGGACATCGATGCATTCACATCTGTAGCAATACATCCCTCTCTTTAAATCTTCCAAACTCTCCACTGAGCTTGGAGATTCCTTCCATCATATGCATTAGTTCACTAAGTGAGATGTAAATGAACCACTTTATCAAATAATATAACAATTTCCTGGATTGGGTTGCCCGATACCACTGAGTTTGGGCTGTCAACATATATGATCCTTATTCTGAAACAAAGAATCATCAGGAACCTTTATAAACCAACCATAATAATGCACCAGAGTTGACTATTGGACCGTCATAAAATCAGGAATGTGAATGTACCTTTAATTTACATGACTAATCACCACCACAAGCTTGATTTATTATAGAGGTTAGCCACATGCCTTTCTAAAATTAGTCCGCGTAACATGAATCTCCAAATGTGTTTGAATGTATTTGGGGAAAATGATGAACCTTTAAATCTGAGCAGTGCACATCTGAATTTACCTTCAAACTCACAATTAGAGATGCTAACTCTGGATCTTTGAGCATCTGAATCAGCATGTTGTGATTTTAAATGAAATCTGGAACTTGAATGTGAAACAAAAACATGAGAAATCTCACATTATTGAACTTCTACACTGGACCTACAAGATGAGCCATCTAAATCATCAAACTACTTTGAACCTTGGTTCAAAGAGGTTTGAAACCAGAAATTGAAAATTTTAAATACCGGGTCTATATTGGGTACCAATAGGGGCTCTAACTGCGGGACTGTTTTTGATGCAAAAATAGAGAACTCCAGCAATCTTTGGCAAAAGACAAGTGTCTTATCCATTGGGCGAATAGAATCACCAAGAAGAGAAAATAGGGAGCTGCTTGTAGAAAGGGCGGAGGGGAGCAGGGCAAATCCAACCAACCAAAACACCTAAACTACCAGCAAGCACGAAGCTTGCACATTATTCAAACTACCACTACACACACCAAAAGAATATCTACAATATGTACAAAGGTAGGAAGAGAGCCTACCAAAGGAACCATAAGCAAGAAAAAGTCATGCAAATCCATTTACCGGCTGGGAGAAATAGCATCCTTTTCAGAGCAGAAAGTCATGTCTCATTTGAGCAGCTCCAAACTAGTACCTACAGGCAACTTCTTCAATGCTAAAACGCAAGCTAAAAGTGCATATAAATAAGCTGACCAAACATTCCTTCCCAAACAGCCACAACTGATCATAGCGTTCTTTTTCATCCAAGGATTGATCTTTGACATGTGACAAGCCAGATTTCATTCCGAGCTAAAAAGAATAAAATGCAGAAACTTCTTGCATATGGTTATTAATATCACGGTCAAGTTTTAGGCAGAGAGACACCTCATCCAGCATAGGGTTAATTCTCAAATATATATTTTCTTCAGCTTTCTCAAGAATCAGACTGTCATCAAGTATGCAATGCATAATAGCTTTTATCTTTCCCAAAGTGCCATCACATTTTCCAGCACTACTTCTAAAATCCAAACCAGAAAAATCATGCATAGAAGGCTGAAAAGTAGATTCATTTACCGGTGTTTCATTTGCAACTTGATTTGGATGAATACCTGAATCCGCTTGAGAGGAAATATTTGGCTTGAGTGATGGTAGAAATTTCTGCACAATATCTTCTTCTTCATTGAGAAAGGTGTCTTTCAGCATTTCAGCTGAGTCATCAAGTTTTTCAAAAAGGATTTCATGATCAGAAGCTCCAGCTAAAGGCATCTTTATCTTATCACAAACATTACTTCCAATTTCAGAGTGACAAGGCTCTTCAATGGGTTCATTTGGTGGAAGAAAAGCATCATTGATGTGCATACCAAGCATCCCATCCACTTCTTCATTCATCAAATCATCATGATGCTCAACGTCATTTCCACATTCTGAATTTTTTACAGCAAGGTTGTCTTCTTTGATAACTAATCTTTCTTGTTGTTTTGGTACTATAGATTTGTGAGATTCTCCTTCCAGGCTGAAGAAAGATTGTAGTAAATCCTTGTCAGTTGAGTCTACGAGCTCTTCGGTATTGCTTTCCTCATTTTCACTCACTGACTCTTGCACATGGGGTATCTTCTTGATGAGAATAGCACCATGGAAAGACTTTAACCAGCCCACTTGTTTTGCGAGTTCTTTGGTAACCTCTCTGATAGGATTGCTTTTGAATGGTGGGATGAAGATAAAGATATCTGATGTATCTTCTTCTTTTGCTGGGACCCAATCTTTTAAAGTTTCTTGATATGTAAGGAAGACTTTCTGGCATTCTTCCTCAATAGAGCCGCCAACCTCC
>MU228144.1:4077275-4110037 GCA_018584345.1 Thuja plicata | reverse complement strand
AAAGATAATTAAAAAGACTCAAAGTTCTATTTTAATCAGAAGAGAAAGAATATTTAAATACAAAGATTTAATTAGCATTCTTCTCCTCTCTTCAAACACTCAATCAAAGCCTCATAGAACAAAGATTTTGAACATAAGCTTCCTGAAAAAGAAACTAAAACTTCCTCCATTATCCCTATTCTCCCTGCATTACAATGAAAATATCCTAAACTATCCCTCCCCTGGCACAAAGTCTCTCAGGTTATGTGGAATTCGGAACCTTTCCTCTATCTTCAACTGGCCTATTTATCTTTTCTCCTGTCGGTTCAATTCCGTAGCCATTCGGTTACAAGAATAACTATTTCTTGGAATCAAAATCTTTAATTACCTCCCAATGAAATTTCATTTCATCTCTTTTTGAGCTCTCATCTTTTTGGTCTTTAATAATTTGCTCCCTTTAATTGACACAACTCCTCCTTAGAATTCCTCTAATGTTTTCATGAAGAAAAGTGATTACAACCATTTCCATCTTAGATGATAGATGTCGTTGTTTATAACTGACATCGTGATGCATGGTTATCTCAAAAAGAATTCAAATATCCCTAACTTTACAATATTTAAAACAATTTTCATCAAAATCAGGTGGCTTCCCCTGTATATACCGTGGGTCTATATAAAAGCTTTCAGCTTGAGCACTTTTTTTTTGTCAACAACTTCTGAAGTTTCCCTTTGGTGCTCTCCTATGCAGCCAAAATTTTATACATTAGGAATGAAGTGTTTGAGCCCGAGCTTTCTATCAACTTCTTCAATCACATCTTTGGAGATGCTTGCATTTTCCTATAACCACATTACCTTTGTGGGGGCCTCGAGAATGGGACTTTTATATATATTTCATGGCAGCAGTCTACATCTCGTTCAGATACTTAAACATATCAATTGGTAGAGGGTCGAGGGCTTTCACTTTCACCCAAGCATCGAACTGGTGGCTTTGACTGTGTCCTAATGTGTTTTTCACAAGGGAGAGCCATAACTTTGCCACTGAGTTGGCTAAATCTGTGCATTGAATTCATATTCACCATCATCTGCAGACCATAGTGCTCCTATGTAACCCATCAATCACACAAGGCGGCTTCACTTTTATTGACAAAGAATGATATCTTTTACCTCTTTCATAGTAAAGTCTTCTCCATCAATTTGGATGACATTATGCCTCCTTCACTGATTAGATTCACGGTTTTTATCAAAGTTGCCTCTCCCTTGATTTCATGTTCTATCTGTTCCCATTACATTACTATCCTTTGCATATGATTTCATAGGCTCAATCCCTATGATCCATGCCTCACGGGTCTCTAATTTGTCATTGGCAGTCATCACGGGGATCAGGGCCACGTTCTGTATCCAAGTTGTAAAGATGAGTACATGAGATTTTGAGCATTCTGTCAACAAATCACATGCAGTCTCTATGCTTCCAATTCAAATTTGGATCTTGACGCTTACAGCCATAGACATTGGGTCAAATACTTTGATGAAGCTATAAAACTGCACCTTGAAATAGGACACAAGTATACAAATACCGGCAACAAGGCATTTCAAAATGTCATGGTATTTGGAATAGAAAATGTGTCCATTCAAGCATTTACCTTTGACATATATCAATGAATTCATAAATGGGTGTGAACCTATAATCATCCTTGTACATCATTACTAGATGAACTCGAGGCGTTATCTTTACTTCATAACTTTGGGCATTTTGTCAACATAACACATGTAGTGTCTGTGCGGTAATACAGAACCAATCTGATATCATGTTCCTTGAGCAACACAAGAAATAGACATCTCAACACCCACTTGAGGTTGGGGAATTATTTTAGACTTTGAACACCATGGCTCAAAGGTACGAGCAAGTCAAAGGTATTGAGAATTCTATTCCTCATACCATTCCCAAGAGAGTTCGTAATGTTACCACAAAATTAATGGAGGATCTTGAGGACCAAGCTGACCGCTAGAAAAATCATGAGAGTGCCAAAGAACTAGCGACATAAGACATGTTCGATTCCTGATACAATTGGTGTAATAAAACACCATTGATACAACGGAGATAGTTACTTTCAACCATTTGATAAGTACCCAAACCTGGCATATCCTCCTCCTAACTATATTTTATGGGCCCTGCATATTATTGACCATCAAACTGTACATTCTAAAGGGACATGCATCCAGTCCTGAGCCTTTCAACAACAATCTTGGCACTTGGAAAAATGGACACCGATGCATTCGCATCTGTAGCAATACATCCCTTGCTTTAAATCTTCCAAACTCTCCACTAAGCTTGGAGATTCCTTCCATCATATGCATTAGTTCACTAAGTGAGATGCAAATGAACTACTTTATCAAATAATATAACAATTTCTTGGATTGGGTTTTCTGATACCACTGAGTTTGGGCTATCAACATATATGATCCTTATTCTGAAATAAAGAATCATCAGGAACCTTTATAAACTAACCATAATAATGCACCAGAGTTGACTATTGGACTATCATAAAATCAGGAATGTGAATGTGCCTATAATTTACATGACTAATCACCACCACAAGCTTGATTTATTATAGAGGTTAGCCACATGCCTTTCTGAAATTAGTCCGCATAACATGAATCTCCAGATGTGTTTGAATGTATTTGGGGAAAATGATGAACCTTTAAATCTGAGAGTGCACATCTGAATTTACCTTCGAACTCACAATTAGAGATGCTAACTCTGGATCTCTGAGCATCTGAATCAGCATGTTGTGATTTTAAATGAAATTTGGAACTTGAATGTGAAACGAAAACACGAGAAATCTCACATTATTGAACTTCTACACTGGACCTGCAAGATGAGCCATCTAAACCATCGAACCACTTTGAACTACTTTGAACCTTGGTTCAAAGAGTTTCGAAACCATAAATTGAAAATTTTCAATACCGGGTCTATATTGGGTACCAACAAGACCTAACACTTTAATTATTTATCCTTAGTCTAGATGCCCCGTGGGCATTTTTATTTTTTACATCATGTGTCATGCAACTCCAATTAGATTCAATGGAGAGTGCATTGCTTTAGCTGAAAGACGATCAAGATCTACCTATCAAGGCATTGCGCCTGAGGCCATGTGTATTTGGTGGGTCTGACATATGTTAAAATGTTATTATAAAATGCATGCAGATTCTATTTGATCTGACAGACATCGCATTGCCTTAATCTCAAGATGTGTTTGATCTACCATTCAAGGAATTGCACCTGTGTGACATCTATCCCAGTGGATCCGGATGAAGTCAGAGAAGTCAAAGTAAAAGGTAAGCACATTAGACTTAATCATGTGGTTGGTGCAAACCCTCAGTAGAAAGATGATCAAGATCTATTCATCAAGGCATCACACCTGAGTGACACTTGACATATGGCGGGCCCTACTCAATGATAAAGGATAAAGTAAAGATTATGTAACTTAAAGCCCATCTAATGGTTTTCATAAAGCGTTAGGCTAGAGACGCAGTTTGATTAACTATTAAGGCATTGTGCCTTTCCTCCACGTTTTCCAAGTGGGTCTGACTCTATAGTTAAGATAAGGTAAACAGTGTTCATATTAGATCTAATCATGTGGCTAGTGTAATGCCTCATCCTGGAGATGAAAAGTGTTCAACCATTAAGGCATTTTACCTAGATGATGTGTGTCTTTTGTAGGTTTGTGGGGCATGTAGTCACAAATTAAATGGTAAGGTTAATATGTGATCAAGTGGGTTTTGATTGGACAAAAGGCGTAAAGCATCAAAGTAAAGATGATTTTGATCTAGCTTCTAAGGCATTGCGCTAGCACAACATGTGGATAACTGATGGGACCTAGCCAGAAGTAAAGGAAATTAAAACACTAGCAGTTTTAAAAGGATCCAACAGTAACCGCAAAGCCTTAAACCAGAGATTTAATGAGATTAAATTTTGAGGCAACATGCTTAAGTGACACATAGAATGAATGAGGTCATGGATTGTGGGTTGTAAAGGAATGTAAAGTCACTGCAAGTTGATGTTAATTGGATGGATAGCGCAAAGCCTCAGTCAAAAGATGATTTAGATCAACTCATCAAGGTATTACACCTAATGAACACATGTCCAAATTGATGGTGGTATTCATTAATCATTGCTAGTCGTGAGATTTAATAGGAAGTTGTTGAGATATATGGTCATGTTTTAAACTGGTAAAGCAAAAAAAAATTGAATCATTGGGCCGTGAAAATTCAAATGAGGCAAAAGTAATGGCGAAGTGTGTGGCCAACTCAGTGGGAATTAAATGCTAAGTATAGTTGAGATTATGTATAAGATTGTCTTTTCGGGTTTTTTAAAGCCATAATTGATGAAGTAGTTGGAGCAGAGTTGAATTGTAGTGTTTGTTGTCTATTTTCAAAAATTTACAAAATGGGTAAGTTTTTCTGAGACTACATTTCTAAACATTGTGAATTGAATTGGCAGTAGGGTTTTGGTGTTGTGAAGCAAGTTGGTTTTTGCATACAAATTTGTTACCTTTTGTTCTAGAAACCCTAAATTAAGAATGGCACCCAGAGGAGAAATTTTAGGAAAAAATATATTATCAGGAGAGAAATGTTTGTGAGGATTTCTTACAGCAACTAACTAGGTCAACAAATGACACTACCAAACTCAAAGAAATAGTGCCAAAACTATTGGAAATGAGATAAGTAATTGAGAGGGGAGGGGTGAATTAGTTACTTCAAAATAAATCATTTGTCCCTTAGATGTCTTAAATACATTAACATTGTTACTCGGTTAACTAAGATATTATTATGTAACTCGCATGTCAAAGCAATCTTTATAATATCCAATGCAATTATACTTTAGAGATTAAGTGTAGAAACATAAAGCATAAAACAAATAACATATACACATGTGACACCAAGATTTAAGGTGGAAACCCAATATGGGAAATGTTTCTCATTTTTTCTACTGATTGCATCATAGAAAAGATGAAACATATCGGGCATAGCCAGCAGCAAATGAATCACAATCAAAGCCTTCAGTCATGGCACTTCTTTTTCGCAGTTACTTTTTCCTTTCACTTAAGGCATGTGTTTTAAATGAAATCTCCTTGTCGCGATATCCCAAGCGAATATTCCATATGTTTGCTCGACTTTGCATTTCCTTTATGTCGCGAGGTCTTGAAATAGTTCGGCATATTCCCTCAGTGTTCTGAGACTTAGCGAATTCTTCATGTCGGGTAGTCGCGGGATAATCATGTTATAAGCCTTTATACAGATGGGACCCACTGCTCAATTGGGTGATCGCAGTAGATTCTTAATAGTTATGAAAGTGTTCTCAAACTTTGCAATTACTTCTTGTCGCGTTATCGCCAGATCAATCAAAGTTGAAAGTAAAGTCAGGCCTTCAGTCGCGTAGTCTTGAAATGGAACAGCAGTTAAGAGATTTTAATCAAGACTTCACGACTAACTGTCTATGGTTTGCAGTAATGCTCAGTCGGGATGTCGCCAGGACAGGATAATGTTTCAGTTTTCCAAATATGCAGCAAATGAACAAATGATTGGATGACATGTGTCACAAGGTGGATGGATGTTAAAAGATTGTCGGGTGGTCACCAGAAGGAGAAAGTGGATTTAGCGACTTAGAGACTAGGATGCTTTCCCTTCAGTCGTGGTGTCTAAGAAGATTTAAGGGTAGGCTCACACATCTGGAAATTAAGCAACAGCCGTCAGATGAAGGACTAAGAAGATCCAATGGTGGTCGCGGAGTCTGAGAAGAAAGGTGCCCTAAGGAAAAAGTCCTCCCAACTTGGTGATAAAGGTATGTCGCGTAGTCGTCAGAAGCGAAAAAGGGGCACATAAGATCTATTACGGTAAAGTCCAAAGCTCAGGACTCATATCTCCTGACTGGGCGACTAGGCATTGTCACGTAGTCTTGAAACAGAAGTTAAACATTTGGCGACTGGGAGATCATCGTAAAGGCTAAGCAAGATAGTTAGTCGCAAGGTCTGGGAATGAATGATGAGTTAATGTTAACTCTGCATGACTATGACTTCAGTTATGTCGCATGATCGCTAGATCGTGACTCAGGTTAGCCAAGGGTAAGAAAACACATTGTCGCCAAGTCTTGAGAATAAACCATGGTTAGTGACAGAGGCCCGCAACAAAGAGACTTAATGCATTCGCGCAGTCGCCTGATCCTAAAATTCAAAAAAAAAATGGCGGCAGTTTTTGGTGTGACAATGTGAATTTCTCGGTGACCAATCATAGGCTTTTATTTTGATCACTGTGCAAAAAATGTAGCAGCAATGTAGACAGAGAAAATGAACTGTTAGAGCATAATTTTTTAAAGGAGTTGATGGTGCATTCATTTTCCTTCACCATGTTTTCAGTTTCAGAGCCCAGGTTGTTAAGTTTGCAGAAAAGAGATACCTTGCTCAGGTTTGTAGTGTTTCTAAAGTTGATCAGAGAGTTCTAAATTGCAGAAAATTGTGCACAAAACAGTCTGTTGATCTCAGAATTAGATTTGTTTCAATATCAATAAAGAGAATGGGATTCAGGGTGCTACAAGTATTATCAGAGCTATGGCTAAGATTCCACAAGTGCAGGTAGTAGATGTTTATATACAAGGATTCAAGAAAATATTATATGAAGCCTTTAAAGCAGAGACTGACATCAATAAGTTCCTACTTGATGTCAAAAATATCACTGATGCTAGATGGGATAGACAAAAGGTGCAAGTACAGAGTACTCAGGACTTCAAGTGGCCACCAGATGATGAATTGAAAGCTGGGGAAGTGATGACTACACCCAGGAAAAAGAAGCCTGTAGTAGAAGAAGAAATCTTGGACGATGAATAAGGTGAACACTTGGCACTGCACTGTTCAAGACAAGAGGGACAGTTATTGTAAAAGGAGATGTAGGTGAGTAGACAAGAACAGCTATCCGAATTCAACATAAATACTATCAGCTACCATCTACAAATATGATTGTAGTCACCAGATCAGGAGACGAACAAGAAATATCTGTTAATATATGTTTGACTTGGTCCTTTCACCGCTTCTTCTCTCTCTTTTTTGTCTCTCTTGTAGCTTTAGGGTTAGGTTTTCTATGACCATCCGAAGCTTGTTTCATCCTTAAAGGATTCCAAGATGGTCAAAAACCCTATATATAGCCTAAGAGTGGTAGTTGTTAGAGAGTTCTGATGATGGAAGGAGGCATGCTTGTGACATTTTCTGTGTCCTTGATGTATTTTTGTAGAAGTCTGCAACTCATTGTGAGAAATAATATGCAGCGTTTGAAGTTCTTGGAACCAATTTATTGAATTGTGTCAGCCTTCTCTCTTTTCTGCTTGTTTGTATGCGTTGTAGATGGTTGATGGGTTAATTGTGAATGATTTTATTTCCTTTTAATCATGTCCCATTTGTAGCATCTACTTGCAGAAGAGTATATTTGCTTGCAGGTTGTAACTAGTGTCTTACATTTTGAGCTGTTAACTGTGAAGTCTTTCCTCTTAACAGGTTTAATCATGACCTTGTTATGAAATATTAATGCATGCCTATACAAGAGATTTGTGTTTCACCTCCAATTCAGTTAGTTGACCCAGGGATTAATCCTATGCATGTTATGTTTTCATGTCAAATTTGGTGGATCACCTTAGTTTAGATTTCATTTCAGTTGTTTATGTTTCATGCAATCCTTCTATCCCTTTTCCCCATCAGTTTTCAGTCTTTCAAAAATCAAACAGGTGATCATCATATAGGAAGCTGGCCTAGAACCCGGAGATTCATTCCATCCATAGTTTACCCACAAACTTGGAATGTTTCCATGTTTCTCCAAAAGGCTAGATTCTGGTTATCTAGCAGGGTGCACTTTTGAGAGCTAACAGGAAAAACCACCAATGTAACTAGTTGCTATTTTTCACTCTTCTGAAGTGAGCCCTGTAAGGAGCCAACCCTGTTAAAGGTTACAATAACACACTGTTAGGTGTGACCTTGTTAAATTATTTAATCACCCTGTGAGGAGAGGCCTTGTTATAGGTCTTCAACACTTCAACATAGAAATGCTACCTTTTGAGAGGATTTACAAAAGACTGTTAAGTCTACTCTGTTAAGATATTTTAGATCACTGCTACAATTGTTAGAGAGTAACAATGAATTGACCTATATGTATTGTAACCACTTGGATTTGGTATGTTCTGACTATAGACCCTATTTTCCCTAAGTGTGATTATACCCCCAATTATGTCATGACAATGATACGTTGGCATAATTCATTTTAAATCAAATTTAATATCCTAGGTGATTTTTATCACTGAATTATATTAACTATTATAGCCATATAATTCAAATCAATTTAAACCAATTAAATCAAATCAAATTCAAACATGGCTGTAGTATTTAATCATAAAGGAATTAAATAATTCCTAAATCAATTTCTCACTTACAAATGAACCCATTCCCCTAGCCTAAATTAATTTAATTAAAATGGCTATAGTCCCCTTAATTATTAAAAAGCAATAAAATGCTTAAATAATTAAATCCTATATATTTAAATGAATTATGTCAAATAATTCATTTCATTTATATTCCCCTAAACCCCAACCTAACCTATCTCAACCAATTATACCATGGGTTCTAACCCATTCCAACCTATTTCCCCCATGCTAATCTAACTCTTATCCTAATTTCATATTAATCCGCCTCCTAATGTTGTCACATTCCATTAAGGAATGATTAACAACTCAACCCATTTGAGAAAGTCAAGGAATCTCAAGATTCCTTCCCTCAAGTCCACTTTCTCAAGCCACTCTCTTACACCCTTCCCATGCTTCTTTAAGGCTCTCCTCAATGCCTCATTAATGAAGATTCCTTAAGCCCATGTCTCCCCCATGCCTATTAAATGCTTTTGGCATTTATTTCTTCTTACACACCATTAATGATATTTTCAACTCATTAATGCACCTTGTCCCCCCTCTCTCTCTTCGTTATTCCATAAATAGAAGGCATTTTTGAGAGCAAATAAGCCCTTACCTTATATTGAAAATGCATTGTTATGTTGTTAGAATAGACATAGACTCATAGTTCATGTTTAGGCATTGTTATTATCTCCATTTTTAGAGCTAGGATGCATTGCTTGATGATCAATAGCTTGTGTTAATTCAAATCTTTCAATCTAAGTCGTATATGTCACTAATAGTAGCATAATCTGTGGGCTATTATGTTATTAATCACACTCTTCTTAGTTAGAAAGCAATAGGTCGATATTAGTGGTTTTATATGCTCATATAACCCCTTTTTAGCTAATGCAATGATCTATTGAAGTGTTGTGTCTTTCTTAAATAGGTACAGAAATCACACACACATTTTTGGCACCCACTGTGGGGCTCAATTCTAGATTTGGCCTCATTTTGACCTCATTTTTCACCTATTTACCTTCCTAGTTTTCAGGTCTAGAATTATTTTTGGTCATTCTGGCTCACATTCAGGATACGCCCTCACACCGCAAAAAATGAGGCTCACATCTGGGATTTCCTAGATCACTTTCAGTTTAGGAGCGCATCTAGGGAACATACAGTCACATTTGGTAAGGAAAGTTGCATCTGGTTTCTATGTCATTTGTTATATTTCTGGATCACATTTGGTGAAAATTCTAATGAAATTCATTGCCTAACCACTAACATTTGTGTGCTTGACTTCTTTGGTCTTTTAAATAGCTTAATGAGTGTTTGCAGGTTTCCATCAAAGGATTTTCTTTGGATTTGGATGAAGGATACTAACATGGTTTTTTAGGTTTCCCAACCCCCATCTTGACCTCTATTAACATGTTTTAAACATTAAGAAACATTTTCTAATCTTCTAATAAACTGACTAGAGGACTATGTTCTTTTCCTCTTGACAAAAATCAGAAACTCATACATCAATTTAGGAGTTGAGAGGAATTTGGATTTAATTGAACCAATCCAATCACATCGTATAATTATTTTTGGATCAGTAATTGAACAAAAACAAAGCACTTAATATTGTGGGCAAATTGAACAAGTTTCATCATCTAAATTTGGATCATAAATTGAACAAGCTACTCATTAAATATTGCGGTTAAATGAACAAGGAAAATCTATTTTAAAAGCATCATGTTTTCATTAAATAGGAACATCTTAAATCAAGCACAACATTGCTTGAGAGAATGAATAGTTTGTTTGATGCTCTTCTTCTTCGGAAGAATCAGAAATCTAGACATCCTACGCTCGCCAATCCTTTGTACGCATATTTAATAGTAGAGGGCCTGTCGGTTGAGAAAAAAATATCCCGAGAATGACCCAAGTGAGGACAGGTTTTATGCCAACCCTTCCAACTCACTATAAATAATTGCTTCCTCATAGGCCAAATCCTCAGAGGACACAATCAATTTTGTTCATAGAATTCTGACATCATTCTTTGAACATAACAGGGTATATGTAGAGCAGAGCCGCTTGAATATTTCTTGTGAGACTACTTATATTCAAGTACTCATAGGGCTATATGCCTCAATTTTTCCTTGTGAAATTCTATGGAGGACAGTTTCGAATGAATTGCCCAATAATAGACAACACTTGAACTGAAAGAATTCCTGATTCATCCCCGAAAGGGTAATAATCTTTGTGTGAGGAAAAAGGTAATTGCCCCAAGACACTCCTCATATCATGCCCTCACTTGCATTTGGATTCAGCTAATACAGCATCATGATTAGATCCATTTCATGCTTGGTGATGGTTGTATTTTGATTAGCATTTGAGTGTGTACCTACGTCAACGAGCAAGGATTTTCATCCTCCACCTAGAAAAAAGGGTAAAAAGTGTGTATGTTCCTTTAACAATGCAATGTTTGCTTGATGTGTCTGAAAAATCACTAAAAAGATAAACTCCTTCAAACAAGAAACAATATTCAAACCTTCAGACACATATATTTTTCACTCACCGACGGATCTCAGAAATCAAACTGCAATCAGACGAACTTTATGCATTTCCAAAATGAACTTTTTAGAACTGATCAAAACTTACGGAGACATCAAAAAATTGCATCATGTATGTCCCATATCATATCTAGTATTTAGGATTGCATCTAGTATCCTGGCTCACATTTAATCAGCACAGTGTCACATCTAGTACATAAGCTCGCATCTAGGGTCATCAGTAGCTTGCATCCAGTATTTCTAGGATCACATCTGGGAACTCGCATCTAGGACAATGGGAATTTGCAAGATAGTTTCTCAAAAAAGTCTCAGTTGATTTGGATACCCTTTTGTCTCTTTAGTCTGTCACTATTGTCTTTTATGGTCTCCCTATTGTTAAATCAAAAAACTTTTTCATATGTCCACCTTGCATGTCCTGTCAGTTTCTCATAAACTGTCTCAATACGTGTGGTCTATCCACTTCTTAAAAACACTTGGTTCCCAACTTACTATCAAGCAATTCTAACCCTCTTATGCTAGAATCATTTACTTCCACCAAAACTTGAATGATATTTCCACCTAGACACACTCACTTGAACGATTCAAGATACTACCTGACACTCTTGGGAAACATTGACGAAAGTTGAAACACAACTTCATGGTTAGCACAAGATGCAAAAATTACATCTCTAAAGGATCAAAAGTGCCTCCTAAAACACCACACTTTCCAGGGGAAACATTTCACAGTTCCCTACTCAATCTAGACTCTCCACAAATGGATAGATCCACTCACGGATGGAGTGAGGCTTTTGAAGAATATGACAATAGAAAAGGCCAAAAGCATGAAGATCTCGATGAGAATGAAGAAACTACCTTTGAACATCATCCATTTGGATTGGATAGTGAGGGGGAGATACTTGAAGATGAGTACGATAAAATCAAATAGAGTAAGAGGTTCCATAAGATATTGGAAAGAATAATTGATGATGATAAAGAGAAATACTTCCTCCATTTGGCATCCACCGGCGTAAAATTACACCCGGATTATGATGTGGAGAAACTCAAAGAAAAGGAGGTACCAACTCCTATATCCATTCTCACCAAGAAACTCACTTTGATGCAAACAGAGCTTTCAAACCTTAAACAAGAGAAAGAGAAACCCAAAACAAAACACTCTTTGGACACCATTTGTCCATTTCCTTTTGACAAGAGTATCACAATGGTTCCATTTCCTCCCAACGTGGCACTGCCAAAATATGACAAGTATACAGGAGAGACTGATCCACATAACCATGTTTGAGAGTTTTTTTCTCTTAGCCTAGAGTACATGCATGAACCCACTTACCTCATCCAACTATTTCTTGGAAGTCTAGGAGGAAACGCCATGGAGTGGTTCTCAAAACTGAACCCTAAGGTCAAAACTTTTGAGGATTTGATTCAATGATTTATCCAACATTAGTCCTACAACATCCAACATGATGTGACTATGATGGACCTATGTAATAATAAATAGAATATTGGTGAATCATTTACACACTTCCTACAAAGATGGAGGAAAATCTTTGCACAGTACTCAAGAGCTATCCTCAAATCTGAGAAGATGGAAATCTTTGTCAATAACTTGGTACCAGAATTGAACTATGCATTACAAATGAAAGACTCTCCTAGCTTCAATAGGATGATTAAAAATTCCCTTCGCATCAAAGAAGTTATGGTCAAACAAACCTAACAAATCCAAGCCTAAATGGTGGAAACAGAACAAAAAAGGTGTCAACGATGGCGTGGTAGATGCATCTAATGTTGGTCCTAAACCTGAGGTATTCAATCTCACTAACAGTATGCAAGCAAGCAAGGATGCCAAGGTAATGACTCCCATACCCAAAGCAAACAATGATAATAGCAAGGGTCAGACATGGGCTTCATAACCTCAAAGAACATTCACTCCTTTAGGAGAACCTCTCAAAACTATTCTAAAAACACTCTTAGATAACAAAGTTCTCACGATCCCAAATTCCAAACTGTCGGAACCAATGGTCAAACCCAGATGGTGGGATGACAACTCCTACTATGTCTTTCACAAGAACAAAGGGCACAAGATGAATAATTTCCTTAAACTTAAACATGTCATTCAAGACCTCATTGAAGGAGGTAAGATCAAAGTGGATAGACACACTACCAATGAAGATCATACAACATTCAATAAACCATTCCCTAATTATGACAAAGGAGAAACATCTAAAGGGAAGAGTAATGAAGTAAACTACACCTATTCCAATAATGATAATGTGATCAATATGCTAGATGTTAAAACAAAATCAATCAATGTGGTCACAATCAAAGGTGTTTCATTCCACTTGAATGTAGTAACACGGAGCCAAGTGCAGGTCACAATCAAAGGACCCCCAAAACCATCATCAACATCCAAGGTTCCTATCATTACTATTCATAAAACAACAACAAAACACGTGGTTACTATTCCTGGAGCAAAGTATGACTTGGTAGACCAATTGCAACAAACCTCTGCCAAAATTTCCATTTTTGAGTTGCTCAAGATATCCACAATACATAGGGAAATCCTAGAACAAGCTCTACATGCTGCTAACGTCCCAAAGTATATTGATATAGATAAATTCAAAGCAATGGTCAATCACATCTCAGTGCCACATTACCTCTCCTTTCTTGAAGAGGATGATAAGTCATTAACACATCCACATAATCAACCCCTCCATATCGAAGTCCTTATTCATAAATCTCATGTTAGACACATGTTGATAGATGGAGGTATAGGATTAAATATTTTTACCCTTAATCTCATCAAAAAGTTGGGTCTTTCAGAACAAAACATTGACTCTAGAAGCAAAATAACTATCAAAGCATATGATGAGGAAGATAGATCCTCTGAAGGACTTATTATTCTACCTATCAAGGTCAGACCAATTGAGAGAAATGTCATATGTCAAGTTCAAGATCTACCCCTGGCCTATAATATCCTATTGGGGAGAACATGGATTCATGAAATGCAAGTTATGCCATCCACTTACCACCAGTGTATAAATTTCCCTTATAATGGGGTGGAAGTGATGATTCCTATAGATGCTAACTATACTTGTAACAATATCAAAGAAGGTAGTATGATCACGCATAACAAAGAGGCTATGAGTGTGATTTCTCTTGAAACTACCAAGGTCATGGTTATGAAGAGTTTTGGAAAAACCTTAAAACTTGAAGAAACAAGTATGGGAGAGTACAAGTTGGACTTGACTCCCTCACTGACATAACTTCTAGTATCACCAAGATCCTATGGAAAACCTTCCTCAACATTCACACCTACTACATCCAAGGAGCCAGAAGTACACAAAGCAACTGGCATGGTAAAGGCATCTACATCTTCTTTAGATAATATAGAAGAAAAGGCAGTCTTGGACTGGCTTTACAAACAAGAACCGGTGGAAGCTGAGGTCAAACATGTAAAGATATCCCCGGAACTATATGGAAAGGGATATGAGTTGCTCAAGAAGATGGGATACAAAGTAAAGGGACCTCTAAACAACATAGGATGGGAGCTTATTGAGCCTATACCCATGGAGTTCCGAAATACCAGAGACAAAATAGGACTAGGTTTTAATACTAAAACTGATACAGCTACTTCAAAAGATAGTCCACCCTCACACAAAGGAAGTGATGAAATAGATGAACTAGAGCAGTGTTCATATGAAAGGTTATTATATTTTGGCACAGAGAATCTCAACTATCATGTAGAATGCTATGTACCCAGCTTTGAGGTACCACAAGATCTTCACACCCCTTTGTTAGCACAACCTCCCATTCAAGAGGGAGGAGACTCAACAATAGATGATTCAAAAAATCCCTTGATAGTAATAGCTACAGAAAGCACACCCTGATGATAGGATTTACATCCTAACTAGGGGTAATTGGTCATGGTTTCACATGTCCTTGATCTACCACACTTTGATCCACAGGTAGCTGTTGACGGGGTTTTGCTGACCGGGTCCGCCAACAGTCATAAGTTGTCACCGGGTTCCAGGGAAATTGGCCAACTCCGTATGCAAAGGTTGTCCCGGGGAAATGAACCCTCCGGGCCTTCAAGCACCTGGGTGTCGGGTCATGACGGTGTGGGTCTCGGTTGGGAGAGGTGACTATTTTTGAGGGGGATAGCTGGTTACTTCAACTCATTCTCTTGGAGATTCAGTACAATAAGGGTTTCCCAGAGCATTCTACACTTAGCAAGTAAAATAAAAAAAGATCCTGCAGGGTTAGAAATGTTTATCTAACTACAGTCATGCTGAAATGTCCGGAACATCAACAATACTCTGAAAGACTACACTAAATACCGAAGAAATACACAACCATCAGTTAGCATTTTATCAGTAGCGGAAATAAAGAGGTCGTTAATCTACTTTAACATATCAGAGTGAAGGACATACAGAACATTAAAACATGAAATACCATTTAACTCAGAAGCAAGGATGCTAACAACATCATTGCTAAGAATCCTTTCTTCTTCATTAATATTTAGTCCAGCAAGCACTGGTGTGTGATACAATGGTTGCTCCAAGGGAGCACCTAACTATCAAGAACAAAACAATGGAGCATTGAGCTCTGCAACTTAAACTCAGGAATTTCTTTTGCTATTTCTTATGGACAACAAAATCATCAATTTTGCCGACCCCTGGAAATGGGCCGATTTGCCTATTTATACAACTCTTTGCTAACCCTAACCCTATTTTACATAGTTCATTAAAATACAATATTCGGGGGCCGGTACTACCTCCGCCACCCTACAAAAGACCTGGAGATGGAATAGGTCTGTCATGTCAGAAGAATAAGACAAGGATATACATCGGAAGAATCGGTCTCGAGAAGAGAGCCGAAGAGGAGAAAGAAGAAATTAGGTCCCTCAAGGACCGAGGCTACATGCCTCATAAATGGGAAATGCGGCGCCCTCTCTCCAATGTGCCAGATGTACCCTTGAGCGGCGCCTCGAGAAGACCACCCTGTCAGAAGACCAACTGCCAAGCCAATGCCCCTTAATGTGGCCAACTACCTTCTGACAGTCTTTATTAACCGCCCCTGAAAGTGACCGGTCGGCCTCGGGGACTGGGACACAGATCATCTTTAAAGAATACAAAATTTTGGATCTGGGACTCCGGGATCTAGAAACTTACGTCCCCAAAAGAATAAAGAATACTTAATGCTCGAGTTTCCCTGGTTCCCGGAGAACGCTCAAGGCTGCTTATTATCATTGAAGGCCTGAAGGAGGCAGAAAATGTCATCCTCATCAATCTTTTTTAGGCTAGCCCTTCTGTGCCTGGCCACATCAACTAGTTCCCCCAGGTCTGAAACATTATTTCTGAACTCATCTGCCATCTTCGCGGTGTCATGGCCTTTAAGCACCATTTTGGTAAGTTTTGTCATTTGGGCCCCATCTATCCCCTCTGGGGATTGATACCGAGATGTCATCATTTCATCAAAATTCCCCAGAACTGATTCCTCGGGGGTATAAGTATCTGTACTAAGGGGATCAACCCCGGAAGCTTTTATTACAAATGACTTATACAAATTAGAAGAATACTTCACTGCGTTTACCTTTTCATGTAAGGATTCTACTAGTTTCTTGGTTACCTCCAATGTGAGGTCCAGTCTGGAGTGCTGAGCCCTTACGAAATCAAATGATTCCTCACCCAGAATTCCAGATTCAGAAATTATGTCTTCCCCTAGGGTGAGGATCTCTTCGAGCTCTGCCTTCCACACCTGGTAATTCTTGGCGTCACTCTCCCATTGATCAATCAGCGCTTCTACCTGGTGAATAACCTGTTGGGCCATATATAAATCTTGGAGTGTGGACGCCAGGAAACGCTGGGTGTTTCCTATCTGTAGAGCGATCCATTCGTCTACTGCCTAGGCCTTCTTTTTCATTACTCGCAGGGAGTCTATGTCACTCTGCGGTATCTCTTCTGATGTGGAGGTCTCCGGAGGAGCGGCATTGAGGGGTCAAGCTAGCTCTATAAGCAACCCCATAAGGTTTGCATTCTTCTCTTTCTCAGCTTTGAGCCACTGGGCCTCTTTTTCGTATCGGGCTTCAACTGCCCTTGCTGCCTCCATTAGCAGGTCCACCTCACCCTGCTTTCCTCTTTTACCCAGGGATACCTCTGCGATATTGTAATCTATGAGGTCCGCGGTCACTTCATCAGCATCTGGGGGAGGCATTGCCACTACTGCAATTGCTTCTCTGCCCGACCCAGTTTGAAGAGTATGAACTGTCTGGGCTTTCTTTCTTTTTGGCGGGGCCTGAGCTAAGGCCATCATTTCAGCCAGGGAGAGAGGGATCCCCGGAGCGGATTGGGCTTTTCTTTTCCTATTTTCCACCAGCCATGGAGGTGGGAGAGGTGGCCTTCCTGCCAGAGTTTGTTCTTCAGATTCTCTCCCAGTGTCCGGTGGTGGCTGCTCCTTTTCAACATGCATCTCATCTGTTCCTCTCCCTGCCGGAACCTCTTCTGCAGCAACATCCTTTTCAATTTCCATTTCCTCAGCCTAGTCCCGGATGTCAATTGATGGGTCTAGACCCTAGTCGGCTTCCTCAGGATTTTCCTCTTCATGCTTCTCTTCTTCCTCATCTGTTGGCAGTAGGGGAGGTATCAGGCCGAGATTTAAAGTTTGGGCTACTGTGATAACCTGCCCAAAGGTTGCCCCCGAGAGTGGCCTTGGGAACACGGAGGCTGGGGTTACGGTTGATCCTGAAGGTCCAGGTCCGGGTTCCCTAGCAGATGCCATCTGTTCACTTGGTGGTTGTTGGTCCACTCCCGGACCTTGCACTGCTTGAGCCCCAGAGACCATCTCCGATTCCGGCCTCTTTTCTTCTGTCTGCTGCTCTTCTTGTTCTGCAGCCTTTTGTTCCAGGTCTTCTGGATCCACAGCCTCTTGTGTGTCGCCCCCTTGCATATTTTTGAACTCATCGACTGCAAATAATTCAAACTCCTCTTCTAGAAGGGGACTGGCTGGGATGTCTGTCTGCTCTGCTTCCTTCTCCAGTTCCGAGGAACTAGAAGAAAGGATTTCTACTTCCTTGGGGAGGGAAGCCCTTGGCGCTGGTTCTGCCTTAGGCTGTTTGATATGCTTTCTCTTCCTCCAGGTGATCAGAGGCGGCCCCGCATGGGCTATTGTTGCTGCCTCTGTCGGATCCACCCCCGTCGCCTTAACCATCAAGGCTGCCAGCGATGGGGAGGAAGGAGGACGAATTGGTCTGGCCATTAGCGGGGGAGTGGCAAGCCTCGTTATTAACTGCTCCCTCATTTGCTGGGAGGCTGCCACAGATTTCTTGATCTATTCTTGTATGGGGACTTCCTACACGGAGGGTGCTATAGCAATCACTTTCCCTTTATCCGTGCCTTTTGAAGAAGTCCCGGCCCCCGGATTCAATCTTGGTACCGGCGGTGGATTTGGCCCTGGTGCCGGCTGGGTTGCCCGGCGAGTACTCCCGAGGCATGCTTTTTTGAAGTAGGCGTGGCTTCACTCCACTACTTCCTATAAGAAGTCTTCAATTGTGGGCCCCTCCTAGGTGGCCCAATTCATTGCCAGTAGTGCCATTTTGTCAATCCCCTTTTCTTTGTACTGGGGGTCTGTGGTGGGCGCGGTGTCTGAGAAACCCGCTGGGAACCTCTGAAGCTTTAGTTCCTACATCATTCTGACTGTCATCCTGTCGTAGTTCCTGCTCCAGACATCTACATCATCCTGGAAATCTACCCAGAAGTCCTCCATGTGTATTTTGTGGGGCTCTGAAGCCCGGGGCATTGCCGTTGCTATTCGGCCATGCGGATCAAAGTTCTTCCGCGCCAGATAGAATTCCTGCAAGTTATAACATTTTAACTCAATGTCTGCCTCTCTCGCGGTGGCCAAACTACAGGTGTAGTTCCCACAGGTGATTGGGAATGAGACATTGGGGACCTTCTTAAGGGAAAAGAAGGTGTGCAACTCCAGTATTTATCTGCAATATTCCAACAGCACGATCTTGTCCCCACAATACTTGGGCAACAAGTAGGGCTTTCTGAAGAAGCCGGCAACCCTAATATATGTATGCTACTAGAATTGGATATAGTAGTGCCCATAACTACTAACCAATTTCATCACCTCAGTGGACAGGCGGTATCCGGCGTCCGGGTGGGTGTGAGCAAGTGGTAGTAAACGAAAACATCATTTACCTGGCAGTAACTGGGGAAGCTGGCCTCCCATTGAATTTGTGCGAAATGGTCCCATGGTGCCTTTTGTCCCGGGCCAAGCCTGAGAATGCCATCTATAAGCAGGCCATTGGAGTGGGGCCTCTGTTGGGCCAAAGCCCAGAAAACATAAGAAGTCATGTAGAACTTCTTCTTCTCGTTCAACTGCAGGAACTGGGAGTCGACATGATTGGAAATTATTGTCACCCAGTCAAAAAATTCTCCCTTAGTGGAGATGCCCAGTAGGAAGTAGTACATCCGTTTTGCAAATTCCTGGGCGGAGGGTTGCCCAAATACCCGGGCCAATGCTATCATCCCCATCTGGATGCTCTCTTTGAATTCAGAGTGGGGGATATCTATCTTCATTCTCTTTGGGTCCCTCTTCGGGACCTTGAGCCAATTGGTGCTCATGTACACCCGGGAAACATCCTCCAGTTGATTGAATTGTTTCAAGGCATCCGTCCTTGTAACCACTGTGGCCCTGTCAAATTGCGGGATATCCAGGCCTGCTTGGAAAGTGACTAGGTCGAGGGACACCAGTGGAGTGGGGTATCCCGTGGGTTCTGCAGCTGCGAGCATGATGGCCCAGACATAAGAGTTATAGTTGGCAGCCAGGGTTAGAACAAGCTCCGGAGACTGCACGGAGCATGGGAAGCAAGCTGCCCGGAGGATTTTGGAACCTCCAAAGTTGGTTGCTAGTTTGTCTCCAGCCTGTCGCTGGATGTGCATTATCTTTACCAGGGCCTGCATTTTTGCCCAAGTTCTGACATTGGAGTCGGTCATTATTTTTACCTTGGACTCAATCTTTGAGCCCACAATCTCATTGTTCTGCACAAACTTCATGGTGAGGGGAAGCTTTGCTAGGGCCTTCTCTATTTTTGACTTTGCTGCTGCCCTGGTCTCGGTTGTGGTGGGTAATTTCAGACTTTCGGGAGGAGATGATGCAGACGCCTCAGACATGTTTGGAAGATGAAGTCTAGACCTACGAGACAAAGCAATCGTCAGAACATATTTATCAAAATAAAATAGTTACTCTGGGGCCAGGAAATCTTACCACCTTGATGTTCGCCTTTCCTGAAAAGTTAGTTTTATGCAAAGATACCCGAAAAGCAAAACACATCATGAACTTTAAGAATCTTTATTACACGTTCGGGTCTGGGGATTTTATCACACTTGGTAAGGACAATAGATGTGTGGTGGTGAAAAGGCCCGAAGCCCAGAGAAACGATCGTTAGAATAAGGAAGAATGTGAAGAGAAGTCCACATGGGCGCCACGTGCATTGGCATTAAATGGATGTGATGGCAATGACGACGGAGCCAACTGTTCGAACGCACGAAAAAGGAAGGCCACCTGGCTAGAAGTAATTGCACGCATGGAAAATAAATAAGGATCTGATAGCATTGATGGAGGAGAGAGAAAATCACCTATTTGAAACCGGCCGAGAGCCGAGTTTCAAACAGGTAGTTTTCTGTCTCAAAGCAAGCTTGGAGGAAAAAAACCAGAAGCAAAGGTGACTCGACCAGCCTGTCGAGCCACCTGGAAGGATACACATAGAGCCAAAGGATATATACATGGAAAGGAGGAGATATACATAGGTTATCTACAGATATGCACATATATACATGAATATACACACGGGATGACTCCCACGGGAAAACCAGACAAGGTAGAAATAGATATACACAGCCATTTACATTATACACACCATTTACAAACTTCACATTATTCACAGGCAGACCATTATTTACATGATTTACATTATCTACAGACAAACAACCGCTACACAGAGGGTGGACAACCCTCTGGCAGAGCCAACCCACCAGCGGGCGGCAAAACCAGAATGAACACGACAGAGAAACAAAGAAAAATGAAAACAAAACCAGGAAAACCCAAAGACAAACCAGAAAATGGAAGTGAAATAGAGAGGAGGAAAGGTGAAACACCAACCTGAAAATGTAGAAGGCGGAGGAAAGGAGGGATTACCAAAAGAACTCTGCAATAACTCAAGTCGTTAGGCTACCAAGATCACCACCACGAAGCACTTGCGTATGTCTGAGAACAATAGAAGGTGTTAAGCTTTGATTATCACAAATTCTCTGTAAATGCTCTACTAATCACTTTGAAAATGCTCTATTTCGCTCTAAGTGCTTGAAGGTTTTAATCACGGTAAGTGTGAAAATGACAGGTAAGTCTATTTATACCCGCGGTAAAAAGTAATCCTCCTCATTCTGGAGATTTCAGGCTAGGAAAAACCTCCAGACTCCAGGCCCGAGGATTCCTTACGATGATATTCTTAGGAACATCATAGCAAAAAAAAAAAAATCCCAGAGTCCGGAATCCGGTTCCAACAAAAAGGCAACCTCCGGGATTCGGGATCCCGGAGGGGAAAACCAAACCAAGAAAACAACACACACCGGGGAAGAAAACCCCAGAGAAAGAAAACAAAAAGGAAAAGAAAGACAAGGCAAAGCCACAGCAAAAAGAAAAGAAAAAGAAAAAGAAAAGGGGGACCCAACATTTTGCATACAAAATGTAGGGACGGGGATGCAGGGCACAACAGTAGCTAATCAGGTACATCAAATAACTATTGCTAAATACGTAAATAGATCTGATGATGAGGTCACTGACTCTCATGATTATGAATGGGATGAGTTATTTGTCACCACTAAAGATATTGGAATAGATACAATTCACATGTCTGCGGCTCCCTCAACTCCTTGTGAACAATCTAGCACTACTCCCAATGACACTGATAATCCTAAAGCAGAAGAATAATTCCTTCTCCCTGTCAGGGATGGATAGACTAGTGCTTTTCTAAGTCTAGAAGAAGTTCTAAAGTGACAAGAAAGAAGCCTCCATTCATGGAGAGATGAAGATGAGAGTTCTACTAAAGAGTCACTAGATTTTGATCCACATATGACTAATGATGACCTTTTTTATGACGATCTCACTATTATTGATCTAAACATTGAAGAAATTAACTTAACGAAACATGTCATGTTAGTTAATGGTCTTGATGTTGACACAATGTTATCCTTCCCAGATTCTGATTCCTTGTCTTTGATACACCCAAACCTTATTGATTGGACTAGCATAGATCCTATGCCTATCCTTGACTTTCCCAATGACTACACCCTAGCTTGCTATCTCAATGCTTCTGAACCTTACCCTTCTTCCACCAATGCAAGGAGTGAGAACATGTCACAGGAGGATATCAGGTTTCTCAGTCAAAAATTGAAAAATAAAAATAAAAAGGGGACTGATGGTGAAAACCACATTGTGGCAGTGTCAAATCCCAAAATAGTAAAAATAAAAGATGTATCCAATGGTGAAAATCTCTCAGAGGTGCCAAAGGATGAGATTCTTGAAATCCTCCTTGAACACTTTCAAGAAAGGTCTTCAATGCTGATTCAACCAACATAGCCAATAAATTTGGGCACCATTGAAGATCCTCAAATAGTACACCTTGCACAATATTTGTCAGAAGAAGAGAAGACACAGTTCATAAAGTTCCTAAGGGAAAACAAAATCAACTTCACATGGTCTTATATAGATATGCCTGGACTAGATCCTAATCTAATCATGCACTACTTATCTATAGCTCCCAGGATCAAGCCTGTGAAACAAAAACTTAGAAAGATGCATCCTCATGTTGCATTACTAGTCAAAGCGGAGCTAGAGAAATTGTTGAAACATGGATTTATCAGAGTCATTGTCTATGCAAGATGGATCTCCAATGTGGTCCCTGTGTATAAATCCAATAAATCTATCAGGATATATACGGACTTCAGAGACTTAAACAAAGCATGTCTGAAAGATGACTTCCCACTACCTAACATTGACATGATCATAGACCTCACAGCAGGCTACCATATGTATTCATTAATGGATGGATTCTCAGGCTATAATCAAATCAAGATTGCCCTTGAGGATCAAGAGAAAACTACATTTACATGTGCATGGGGCACCTTTTTCTAGAACATCATGCCATTTGGGTTAAAGAATGTCAGTGCCACATATCAAAAAGCAATGACTACTATATTCCACGATATGATGCACAAAAACATGGAAGATTACGTGGATGAAACCTTAGCTAAATCTAAATAAAGGATCACTCAAATTTCTGACTTGAGATAGATATTGGATCAAATGGAGCAATTCCAACTCAAGCTCAATCCAAAGAAGTGTGCCTTTAGCATCCAATCAGGGAAACTATTAGGGTTTATAGTTTCAGCAAAGGGAATTGAGGTAGATCTTGCAAAATTCAAGGCTATTCTAGAAATGACTCCTCCATGCAACATCAGTCAAATGAGGACATTACAAGGGAGACTTCAATCAATCAGGAGATTCATGTCACAACTGGCAGACAAGGCACAACCCTTTACCAAATTACTACATTAAGGGGTTACCTTCAAATGGGATGAGCACTATAAAGCCAATTTCAGAGAACTAAAAGGGTACCTAGCTACCCCTCCTATTCTTATGGCACCTATTCATGGAAAGCCATTACTCCTGTATATCTTAGCTACAGCTACATCCTTAGGAGTATTGTTAGCACAAGAGGATGAAGCAAAGAAAGAAAGAGCTATCCACTACATCCATAGAATACTAGTTTCCTATGAGCTCCATTACAGCATTATTGAGAAAGAATGCTTAGCAGTCGTCTTCGCATGACAAAAATTAAGACACTACATGCTCTCACATATAGTAAGGCTCATTGCTAAGATCGATCCTCTAAAGTACCTTTTAAGCAAAATAGCATTAACAGGGTGCTAAGCAAAATGGGTCCTCATTCTCAATGAATTTGACATTGAGTATGTGGATAGGAGAGCTATTAAAGGACAAGTCCTCACTGATCAACTAGCGAATTCACCGCTTCAAGATGATGAACATTTAAAGATTGAATTCCCTGATGAAACAATCATGCATCTAACTGAATATCCATGGAGGATGTATTTTGATGGTTCTTTCACATATCAAGGCTCTGGAGCAGGGGTGTTGTTCATAAATCCTCAAGGTTACAAGATGCCTAAGTCCTACAAACTGATGTTTCCATGCACAAACAACATTTCTGAATATGAAGCATTGGTAAATGGACTCAATCTTGCCATGGAATGGAAGATTGCAGATTTACACGTGTATGGTGACTCTCAACGCATTATTAATCAAGTTAATGGAGATTACTAGATGAAAGATGAAAATTTGACACCCTACAAGAAACTGGTTGATGATTTAAAGAAATATTTTGTCTTCATCACATTCCAGCAAGTACCCAGAATAGAAAATAAGGTTGCAGATGCCATGGCTACATTGGCATCCATGTTACAACTAGAAGACCATCAATTTCACTATGACTTCTTGGTGGAAGAATTATCCTATCCAGCCTTTGATACCCTTGAATTCCAAGTAATTTGTGCTTTAAATGCCCTAGACCAATCTCGGTATGCCAATATCATTGCCTATCTCACTGGCCAAACTATTCCTACTAATCCATCTAGAAATGAGAAGAGAGCCTTGATTATAACATCATCGCGTTATGTCCTCATAACTTATAACTTATATCGATGAGGTCTCAATGGTACACTTCTTAGGTGTTTAGAACTTGAAGAGTCTGATCTCGCACTAAAAGAAGTCTACGAAGGTATATGTGGATCACACTCAAATGGCCTTTCATTAGCTAAGAAACTGCTCAAAGTTGGCTATTACTAGCCTACCATGGAAAAAGATGCTATTCAATTCTCAAAAACATGTCATAAATGTCAGACACATGGAAATCTCATCCATGCTCCTGCCAGAGAACTTATATCTTTCATTACACATTGGCCATTTCAACAGTGGGCCTTTCACTTGGTTGGATAAATATATCCCAATTCTTCAAATGGCCACAAGTTCATCATTACGGCCACTGAGTATTTCAAAAAGTGGGTCAAGGTCGTGCTGCTAATCAAAGCCACGAGCAAACAGTTGGCTATGTTCATTCTGAACTACATTATTTATATATATGGGATACCCTCTTCAATTGTAACAGATAATGGGGTCCAATTTAAAAATCATGACATTAATGACCTTTGTGAATAGTTCCATATCACTCAACATTGCTCCTCAATCTATTATCCTCAGGGTAATGGGCAGGCTGAGGTATCCAATAAAAATATTCTAAAAATCCTACACAGAACTGTGAGTAAGTCTGGCAGAGACTGGCATCTACAACTGAATCTGGCACTATGGGCCTATAGAACAAGCATCAGAACACCAACATGATCCCTGCCATTTTCCCTGGTCTAAGGCACTAAAGCAGTTCTACCTATTGAGGTTGAAATCCCATCTTTGTGGATATCTTTACAAGGTCTTGTTACTGACGAGCAATACCACATCGATAGGGTAAATTCATTGGACCTACTAGATGAGCACAGAGAATAGGCGTTCAACCATCTAAAGGTGTACCAAGAAAACATGTCCAAAGGGTACAACAACAAGGTTAAACCACAAAAATTTGAAGTAGGGGAACTCGTCCTAAAGGAGAATCCTAAGAACCAGCCTAATAGAGAGTAGAAAGGAAAGTTTGAACCTAACTGGCTAGGGCCTTATGTTATCACTACTACTTTTGGGACTAGATCTTATCAACTAGCTACACCTGAGGGAGATGTTCTTCCAGATCCTATCAATACTCTACATCTGAAGCGGTTCTACGCTTAATGTTTGGTTAGCAGAGCCTGTACAGCAAAACATTTTAGGAAAATAACAAAAACATTTAGAAAATTTATCCTAAAGAAATCCACAAACAATGGAAAAAGCCTTGAAGAAAGGGTATCCTTGGTAAAAACTTGGTAAACAGGCACCTTGATACTACAAAAACATTCAAAAAAGAAAAAATAGCAAAAACATTGAAAACGAGAAAAGTGCCTTGATGACAACCTGGTCAAACAGGCATCTTGGTAGCAACAAGAAAGAAAAGATCTTGTCAAGTGGTGAAAACCTAGCAATCAGGCATCACTTGTGTTATGCACTCCATCTATGAAAGCATCACTGATACTAGGCCTTCACAATTACACCTGTGCTAAAATGTTGACTTTGTTTCCTTACGACTATCTTATCATTTCTTGATATTTGTCTATCTTTTCGGTTCTAGGGAACAAGTCATTCTGCACTGGGGGCATCTTTGCTAGTCTAATAGGTTGCATCGACTAGGTTGTCATAGATGGTTTTTCTTGTGATACGGTACTCTCAGATACTTTCGCTACCACTGTCATGTTCACAAAACAAGGATGACACAAACATTGCACTAACATGAACGGTGTTCCTAAGACCTACATTGGATTTCGAATAGTGAAAAGATTGTATACAGGTAAATGGATGTCATATTTTCTTGAATTCCAAACTTTTAAATGAATCTATATTGTTCTTGAAAAATGAATCAATAGTATTACTTAAACACAGTTTGGTATTGGATTGAACATAGCTCTTTTATGTCCTGATGATGTTTAACTAGGGGCATCTAAGAAGTTATGAATTTTTATTGATTCTCAATTGATTATGTTATACCTTCCGAGTTACTCCATGACATCTATGCAAAGACAAAGAGTCGCAAGGATAGGGGGCATAATATTTTCTTGGTTTTCTGCATATGGTGATTGTTCCAAGTGATCCTATAAATTTCACCTAACTTGGATGTCTATGGTAAGAGCTGCCACTATGGGGGGATAGCCGCATATATCTCGTTCTTTGTTATGTGTAAACTATGGTAAGGTTGAAACAATATCCTTATCTATTTTCTGATTCAGACTCTCACTAAGGTATATGAAGCATAATGTACCCAAGGATATGAATTTTCAAGGTCATTGTGGGTTCAATATCTTGTCTTAAACAGATTCTGATATAATAAAAGGAAGGTGACTATTTTGTTATCCTGGCTTCTATGCCTTGATACCTAAGTCTATTTTTGACATTCCAATAAATATAGTATTCATATTTTCATAATCTCAGTGGGTATTGTAACCATCTAAATTTGGTCTGTTCCAACTATGGACCCTATTTGCCCAAAGTGTGATCATACCCCCAATTATGTCCAAACGACCCTGTTACTGCTTGGCATAATTCTTCAATTCAATTTAACGTCCTAGGTGATTTTTATCACTAAATTATATTAACTATTATAGCCATATGATTCAAATCAATTCAAACCATTTAAATCAAACTAAATTCAAACATGTCTATAGTATTTAATTATAAAGGAATTAAATAAATCCCTAAATCAATTACCCACTTGCAAATAACCCATTCCCCTAGCCTATTTAATGTAATTAAAATGGCTATAGTCCCCTTAATTATTAAAAAGAAATTGTTTAAATAATTTATTCATATATTTTAAATGAATTAAATAAGTTTAATTCATTTCATTTATATTCCCTTAAATCCCAACCTAACCTATCTCAACCACTTCTACCCTAGGTTATAACCCTTCTCAACCCATTCACGCTTGCTAATCTAATCCTAATTATAATTCTAATCCTAACCCACCTCCTAATGTTGTTACATTCCATTAAGGAATGATTAACAACTCCACCCACTTGAGAAAGTCAAGGAATCTCAAGATTCCTTCCTCAAGTCCACCTTCTCAAGCCACACTCCCCATGCTTCTTTAAGGCTTTCATTAATGCCTCATTAATGAAGGTTCCTTAAGCCCATGTCTCCTCCATGCCTCATTAATTCTCAAGGCATTAATGGCTCTTACACCACCATTTATGAGTCCCTCAACTCATTAATGAACCTTGTCTCCCCTCTCTCTCTCTCATTCTTCTATAAATAGTATGCATTTTGGAGCACAGAAGAGCCTTCATCTCATATTGTAAATGCATTGTTATGCTGTTGGAATAGACTTAAACTCATATTTCATTCCATAGTTTATGCTTATGCATTGTTATTATCTCCATTCTTAGAGCTAGAATGCATGTTTTCTCATCATTTAGCTCATTTTTAAACTAAATCTTTCATGCTAGGTTGTTTATGTCACTGGTATTTAGTATAAATCTAAGGGATTTTATGTTATTTGCTACACTCATCCTAGTTAGAAAGCAATAAGTCAAAGTTTTGATTTATATGCTCATTAACCCTTGTTTTTCACTAACAGAATGACTTATTGAAGTGTTGTGTTGCAGATAATAGGTGCACAAATATACACACACATTTCTGGCACCCACCATGGGGCAAGATTTCCAACTTGGCCTCATTTTCTATCACTTTTTCATTAATTTGCATGCCTAGAATTCTATTATAGGCTTGATTTTTACCATTCTGAATCGCATCTAGGATTCGCCATCGCACCGCAGTAAATGAGGCTCGCATCCAAGATTTCCTAGATCATTTTCAATTTAGGCTCGCATCTGGTAAGAAAGCTTGCATACAGTATGTTGTATCACATTCAATGATTTTTTAGGCTCGCATCTGGTTAGAAAGTTTACACACTTCATTTGCCTAACTCTAACATTTTGACAAGTTGTGTTTTTGATATCTTGTAGCCTAAAAAGTGTTTGTAGGTTGTTCTTGAAGGTTTTCATGGGAGTTAACATAAACAGATACTAACTTGGTTTTTCAAGTTGCACAACCCCCATCTTGACCTCTATTTACTTGCTTTCAAAAATAAGATACATATTCCAATCTATCACTAAACTGACTAGAGGATTATGCTTCTTTCCTATTAAGGAAAATCAGAAACTCACACATCAGTTTATGGGTTGAACAGAATTTGGAGATAAATGAACAAGCAATCTCACAGTTTAACTTCATTTGGGATCAGTAAATGAAAAAACACAAAATCACTAAATCTTGTGGTTTAATGAACAACTACATCGTATAATTTCTTTTGGAAACAAAAATTGGACAATCAAAGCACTAAATCTGTGGGATGAAAGGACAAGTTCAATCGTTTAAATTCAATTTGGATCAGTAATTAGACAAGCAACTTGCTAAATCTTGTGGCTAATTGAACAAAGCAAAATTTCTTTTTCAAGCAAACCTATTTTTCTTAAATAGGAACAAACTAAATCAAGCTCAACATAGCTTGAGGGAATGAACATTAATTTACGTGTTTTGGGAGAAAATTGTTTAGATTAGGAGAGTATGCTCTTCTTCAGAAGAAGAATCGTAAATCCAGACATTCAAAGATTGCCAATATTTGGTACATATACTTAAACAGAAGAGGGCCTACCGATTGAAGAAAAAATCTCCCGGCAACAACCCAAGTGAGGACAGGTTTTACGCCAACCCTTCCAGCTCACTATAAATAGTTTCTTTCTCGTAGGCTAAAGCCTCAGAAGACGGAGCCAATTTTGTTCATGGAATTTTGACATCATTCCTTGAACATATCTGGGTATATGTAGAGCAGAGCTACTTGAATCTTTCTTGCAAGACTACATATATTCAAGTACTCATAGGGCTATACACCTAAATTTTTCCTTGTGCAATTCTATGGGGGATGGTTTTGAATGGATTGCCCAATAATCTACAACAAATTCAACTGAAATAATTCCTGATTCATCCCCAAAAGGGTGATAATCTTTGTGCAAGGCAAAAATTAATTGCCCCAAGACACTCATCATATTGTGCCCTCACTTGCATTTGCAGTCGGCTAATACAGCATCATGACTAGAGCCATTGCGTGCTTGGTGATGGATGTATTTTGATTAGCATTTGAGTGTGTACCTGAGTCAATGAGAAAATATTTTTATCCTCCACCTAGAGAATAGGAAAAGATGAGTGTTTTTTTCATGCTCCTAACAATGTAAAACTGTTTGACATGTTCAAAAGATCATTAAAAATATAAGCTCCTCAAAACAATCAACAAGTTTCAAACCCTGGAGTACAAGTGTTTTTTACACATTACAACACCTCTTAATGCAATCTGGAAACAAGAAACTTCACGCACTTCAAAACAAACTTTTCAGAACTGACCAAAATTGACAAAGGCATCATAAGATCACATCCCAGATTTCCTAAGTCATATGCAGTATTTAGGATCGCATTTGGTATTCTAGCTCGCATTTGGTCAGAACAAAGTTGCATCCAGATTCTAGGCTCACGTCTGGTGTCATCAGAGGCTCACATCTGGGAGCTCATTTTCAGGACAGTGGATATTTGCAAGATAAATTCTTAGAAAGTCTCAATTGATTAGGATACCCTTTTGGCTCTTTAACTAGTTCCTATTGTCTTTTCTAGTCTCCCTATTGAAATTTTAAAACTCTTTCGAAATGCCTACCTTGCATGCTTAGTCAGTCTTTCACGATCAGTTCAATACATGTGGTCTACCCACTTTCTACCAACAACTTGGTTCCCAGCTCACTATCAAGGCATTCTAACCCTCTGACACTGGAATCATTTACATCCACCATCAACAAATGGTTACTTTTACCTAGACATGCCTACTTGAACAATCTAAAACTCTCACTTGCACTATTGGGAAATGTTAACAAAGTTGAGAAACAACTTCATGGCTAACACAAGATGCAATAAGTACACGTCTAAATGATTGAAAGTGCCTCCTAAAACACCACACTTTTAAGGAGAAACTTCTCATAGTTCCCTTCTTGACCTAGATTCCCCTCAAATGGACAGCGATACTCATAGATGGAGTGAGGCCTTTGAGGAATATAACAATGGAAAACACCAAACACCCGAAGATACTGACGAAGAAGAAGAACCCAAGCTTGAACATCCTTTATTTGAATCCGGCAGTGAGGATGAAATCACTAAGGAAGAATATGAAAAACTTAAACAAAGCAAGAGGTTCCACCAGATAATTGAAAGAATTATTGATGAGGATAAAGAAAAATACTTTCATCATTTAGCTTCCACAAGCGTCAAATTGCCTAAGGATTATGATGTGGAAAAACTCAAAGAAAGGAGGTATCAAATCCTATATCTATTGATAAGGCCAAATTATTGTCTTTATTTTTTATAATTTTAAATACTTTGTTCTAGTTTCTGACAAAACATTTCAGAGCCTAGCCAGTCAAAACTTGTGATAAAGTCTAGATAGAACTGATAAACCATGGGTAGATGTTTGTGACATATTTTGATAATATTATACATATAGTTCAGTATTTCATAAAACCATCATAATATATGTTCTAATATCTGGATATTTAATTTGATTAAGCTTGTTGCATGAATATTTTCACATCATAACTAACTTGATAGGAGAGAAAGTGGCTAGAGAGTGGTCGACAACATTCAAGGAAGACTGTTGAGGACCAGCTATGGTGGAGTGATCATCACAGTACCAAGAAACATGGCTGCTATAATGGAGCCATTATTCTAGGATGTGGGGATGTAGTGTTCCTATATTCCCTCTACACTTTATTATGTTGAACTGGTCACCCGAGCTTTATTACCCACACTGCGGGCTGTTGCATTTCCATCTTCTTCTCTGGCATGTTTTCAGCAAAGATAGTTTCCTTTTTGTTTTGTAATAAGTGTTCGATCCTCTATATATAGGGATTGGACCGATACTTTGAAGGGAGATAGAAAAGTTAGAGAAAGAATTTTTTGGAAGAAAACTATTGTATCTTACAGCAATCTAATTCAAGTTCCATGTCTTGTTTCTATGTAATGAGTTTTTGAAATACAATGAAGTAATTCTTGGTTTACATTCTGTGTTAATAGATTAGCAGAAACTGACCAAGGGGGACCACTTGGGAGAAGGAATAGGTTAGAATAGAATAGATTTCATTTCCAGTATTTCTAGCATTTCCAGCATTTCTAGTATTTCAGATAGAAGTTACAATTTCTTCCTGCAACATCGTACCTTGTGAGTGTTCCTGCAGCATCTACAAGAATAGCTATAATAAATGTTCTAGGCTGAAAGTATAGGTTTAAGTAGAGTTTTCAATTTCTAGCATTCATTTCAGTAAGGAGATAAATGTATTCTTTTCCTATAGCACTAGTGTAGGTTTCTTTTATGCATTTTTACCTTCCTGCAGCATAAGCAGAATGACTCCTTAAGGAACCTAGTGCACATATCGTGCCGACCATTTCAAGAATACGTCCCTAGGTTGACAAGTTAAATGCACCTCATAATGGGAGAAGTAGTCCTTAGATTTAATAAACCATTCCTAAGAAAGGCCTTGAGCATGATTATTCTACACCTATTGTGAGGCGGTTCATTATTGGCGCCGCTGTCAGGGATGGTGTCAAGCTAGGAACATTTTTGAGTCATTTTTTTCATTCCTAGATTAGTTTTTAGATTTGTATCCCTAAAAATTGCTTCACAACCATGAAGATTTTAATTGCATGCATTGAAGAGAAAGGCGACGAGATGAATATGGCAAATTTCTCCCAGCAAAGTCTGCTAATTTGAATGAGGAAGTTGAAGAAGTTGAGTTACCCTTTGAAGATGCAAGCCCCAAATTTCCTATAGCATCTTCCTCCAGAGCACAACCACTTGATATAAACAGCTTCCGACCTTTTGCAGAAATCTTGACCAGCTTTCTAGATAATTCTGGCCCAAATCCACCTATTGTTAACAATCCAGTAGCTAATGCTCCTTTCCAGCAGCAACCCCATAATCAAATACCTCCAGTAATGGCACACCCTACTTTCCCATTTCC
>MU228144.1:4052904-4063795 GCA_018584345.1 Thuja plicata | reverse complement strand
GGATCTACCATTGGCCTACAATATCCTACTAGGGAGACCATGGATTCATGAAATGCAAGCTGTACCATCCACTTACCACCAATGCATAAAATTCCCACATAATGGGGTGGAAGTGATGATTCCTGCAAATGCTAACTACACTTGCAACAATATCAAAGTAGGTAGCATGATCTTGCAAAACAAAGAGGCTACAGATGCAGCTGGTCTTGAAACTACCAAGGACATGGTTATGAAGGGTTTTAGAAAAACCTTGAAACTTGAAGAAATAGGTATGGGAAAGTACAATATGGACCTAACTCCCTCATTAACAGAACTTTTGGTGTCACCAAGATCCTATAGAAAACCTTCCTCAATATTCACACCTATAGTATCCAAGGAGCCAGAAGTACACAAAGCAATTGGCATGGTAAAGGAATCCACATCTTCTTCAGATAACACAGAAGAATAGGCAATCTTAGACTGGCTTTACAAAGGAGAACCGGTAGAATCTGAGGTCAAACATGTGAAGATATCCCTAGAACAGTATGGAAAGGGATATGATTTCCTAAAACAAATGGGTTACAAAGGAAAGGGACCTATAAATGACAAAGGATGAGGGCTTATTGAACCTATACTCATGGAGTTTTGGAATACTAGAGATAAAATAGCACTGGGCTTTAATACTAAAATTGATAGACCTACTTCGAAAGAGACTCCACACTCTGATAAAGGGAGTGATAAAATAGATGAACTAGAGCAGTGGTCCTATGAAAGATTGTTGCATGTTGGTGCACAGGATCCCAACTACCAAGGAGAACACTATGTACCTATCTTTGAGGTACCACAAGATCTTAACACCCCTTTACTAGCACAACCTCCCATATAAGAGGTAGGAGACACCATAGCAACAATTACTCAAGAGACACCCCGGCAGCTGGATTTACATCCTAACTGGGGGCAATTGGTCACAATTTCACATATCCTTGATCTACCACACTTTGATCCATAGGTAGCTAACCGGGTACATAAAATAACCATTACTAAATACTTAAATAGATCTGATGATGATTTCATAGACTCTCATGACTATGAATGGGAGGAGCTATCTCTCACCACTGAAGATATTGGAATAGATACAATTCACATGTTTGTGGCTCCTTCAGCTCCTAATAAATGATCTGGCACTCCTCCCAATGATATTGATCCTCCTAAAGTAGAAGAAGAGTTCCTTCCCCTGATCATTGATGCAGACACTGGTGAATACATAAGTCTAGAAGAACTGCATAGGCTACAAGCAAGAAGACTTCTTTTACGGAGAGATGATGGTGATATTTATACTGATGAGTCACTAGAGTTTGGTCTGCATATGTCTAACAATGACCCTTTTTACGATGATCTCATTCTTACTGATCTAAATATTGAAGAAATTAACTTAACAGATCATCTCATATCGGTTAATGGTCTTGATGCTAACACGATGTTGTCCTTCCCAAAATCTGACTCCCTAACATTGGTACTTCTAGTCTTAATTGATTGGACTGAAATGAATCCTACTCCTATCCTTGACTTTCCCAATGACCACACCCTAGCTTGTTATCTCAATTCTTGTAAACCTTGTCCTTTTTCCACCAATGCAAGGAGCGAGAACATGTCACAGGAAGATATTAGGTTTCTTAGTCAAAAACCAAAAAAATAAAAAGAAAAAGTGGACTGATGGTGAAAACCACTCTGTGGCAGTATCAAATCCCAAAATAGTAAATAAAAAAGACATATCCAATAATGAAAACCTCTCTAAGGTGCCAAAGGATGAGACTCTTGATATCCTCCCCAAACACTTTTAGGAAAGATCTTCAGTACTGATTGAACCAACACAACTAGTAAACTTGGGCACTGTCAAAAATCCTCAAATATTCCACCTTACACAATCTTTATCAGAAGAGGAGAAGACACAGTTCATAGAGTTCCTGAAGGAGAAGAAGATTAACTTTGCATGGTCTTATACTGATATTCTAGGGCTAGATCCTAATCTAATTATGCACCACTTATCTATAGCTCCCGGGATCAAGCCCATGAAACAAAAACTTAGAAATATGCATCCTCATATTGCATTATTGGTAAAGGAAAAGCTAGAGGTGTTGTTAAATGTTGGGTTTATCAGAGTCATTTCCTATGTAGGGTGGATCTCCAATGTGGTCCCCATGTCTAAAACTGATAAATCTATCAGGATCTGTACTGACTTCAGAGACTTGAACAAAGCATGTCCAAAGGATGACTTCCCTCTACCTAACATAGACATGATCATAGATCTTACAGTAGGCTTCCAGATGTATTTATTAATGGATAGATTCTCGAGCTATAATCAAATCAAGATCTCCCCTAAGGATCAAGAGAAAACCACATTCACATGTGCATGGGGCACCTTTTTTTGGAATGTCATGCTCTTTGGGTTAAAGAATGTTGGCGCAACATATCAAAGATCCATGACAACAATATTCCATGACATGATGCACAAGAACATGGAGGACTACGTGGACAATACATTGGCTAAATCCAAAGAAAGAGGTACTCACATTGTTGACCTAAGAAAAATATTAGATCGAATGGAGTATTTTCAACTCAGGCTCAACCCAAAGAAATGTGCCTTTGGGGTCCAATCAGGAAATCTCTTAGGGTTTATTGTTTTAGTGAAAGGAATTGAGGTAGACCCTGCTAAATTTAAAGCTATACTAGAGATGGCTCCTCCACGTAATATCATTCAAATGAGGATGCTACAAGGAAGACTTCAGTCCATCAGGAGATTCATGTCCCAACTTGCACATAGGGCCCAACCCTTTACTAAGTTACTACATAAAGGGGTTACCTTCAAATGGGATGAACATTGTGAAGCAAACTTCAAAGAATTGAAGGGATATTTGGCTACCCCTCCTATTCTTATGGCGCCTATTCATGGAAAGCCCCTACTCCTATACATTTCAGCTACAGCTACATCCCTAGGATTATTGCTGGCACAAGAGGATGAAACCAAGAAAGAAAGAGCTATCTACTACATTAGTAGAACACTGGTTGCTTATGAGCTCAATTATAGCATTATTGAAAAAGCATGCTTAGCAGTCATCTTCACATCACAAAAATTGAAGCACTACATGCTATCTCATATAGTAAAGCTCATTGCTAAGATTGATCCTCTAAAGTACCTTTTGAGCAGAACAGTATTAACAGGACGTTTGGTAAAATGGGTCATGATTCTAAGTGAGTTTGATATTGAATATGTAGAACAAAGAGCTATCAAAGGATAGGTCCTTGCAGATCAATTGGCTAATTTGCCACTCCAGGATGATGAACCTTTACTCATTGAATTCCCTGATGAAACAATCATGCATCTCACTAAATATCCATGGAAGAAGTACTTTGACGATTTATTCACTCAACAAGGATCTAGAGTAGGGGTCCTATTCATAACTCCTCAAGGTTACAAGATTCCCAATTATTACAAATTAATGTTTCCATGCACCAACAATATTTTATAATATGAAGCATTGGTAAATGGTCTTAAGCTAGCTATGGAGTGGAAGATCATAGAGTTACACATATATGGTGACTCCCAACTAATTATCAACCAAGTCAATGGGGAGTATCAAATGAAGGATGAGAAGTTGATTCCCTAAAAGCAACTATTTGATGACTTAAAGAAGTATTTTGTCTTCGTCACCTTCCAGCAGATACCAAGATCAGAGAACAAAGCTACAGACACTATGGCTACCTTGGCATCCATGTTACAACTGGAAGAACATCAATTCTGCTATGAATTCTTGGTGGAAGAACTATCCTATCTTGCATTTGATACCCCTGAATACCAGGCAATATGTGCTTTGAATACCCCTAACCAATCTCGGTATGCCAATATCATTGCTTAACTTTTTGACCAAACCATCCCTAATAATCTATCCATAAATGAGAAAAGATCTCTGATTAGGACAGCATCATGTTACGTCCTCATAACTAACAACCTATATTGATGCGGTCTCAATGGTACACTTCTTAGGTGTTTAGAACTTAAAGAGTCTGATCTAGCATTAAAAGAAGTCCACAAAGGCATATCTGGATCACACTCGAACAGATTTTCATTAGCTAAGAAACTACTCAGAGTAGGCTATTATTGGCCTACCATAAAGAGAGATTCTATTTAGTTTTCAAAAGCATGTCTAAAGTGCCAGACACATGGAAATCTTATCTATGCTCTTGCCAGAGAACTTATACCTTTCATAACACATTGGCCATTTCAGCAATGGGACTTTGACTTGGTTGGACAAATATATCCCAACTCCTGAAATGGACACAAGTTCATCATTACGGCCACTAAGTATTTCACAAAGTGGGTCGAGGCCGTGCTGCTAATCAAAGCCACTGGCAACCAGGTGGCTATGTTCATTCTAAACTATATTATTTGTAGATATGGGATACCCTCTTTAATTGTAACAGACAATGGGGGCCAATTTAAACATCAATACATTGATGACCTTTGTGAATAGTTCCATATCACTCAACATTTCTCCTCAATATATTATCCTCAAGGTAATAGATAGGCTGAGGCATCCAACAAAAATATTCTAAAAATCCTACACCAAACTATGAGTAAGTTTGATAGAGACTAGCATCTACAACTGAATTTGGCACTATGGGCCTATAGAACAAGCATAAGAACACCAACTAGAGCCATGTCATTTACTCTAGTCTATGGCATTGAAGTAGTACTACCCATTGACGTTGAAATCCCATCTCTACAGATATCTTTACAAGGTCTTGTTACTGATGAGCAATACTGCATAGATAGGGTGAATTCTCTGGACCTACTAGATGAGCGCAGACAACAAGCGTTTGATCACCTCAAAGTGTATCAATCACGTATGTCCAAAGGTTACAATAAGAAGGTCAAACCATGAAAATTTGAAGTGGGGGATCTCGTCCTAAAGGAGAATCCTAAGAACCAGCCAAACAGGGAGCAGAAAGGAAAATTTGAACCTAACTGGCTGGGGCCATATATTATCACTGCTAATTTTGAGACTAGAGCTTATCAACTGGCTACACCTGAGGGAGATGTTCTTCCAGATCCTATCAATACTCTACATTTGAAGTATTTCTACACTTGATGTTTGGCTAGCAGAGCCGATACAGCAAAAAGTTCTTGTAAAATACCAAAAACATTCAGAAAATTGATCCTGAAAAAATCAAAAAATAGTGGAAAAGATCCTACAGAAATGGTATCCTTGGTGAAAACCTAGTAAACAGGCGCCTTGATACTACAAAAACATTCAAAAAAAAGAAAAAATTGAAAAAAAAATGAAAAGTGCCTTGATGAGCACCTGGTAAAATAGGCATCTTGGTAGCAAAAAGAAAAGAAAAGATCTTTCCAAGTGGTGAAAACCTGGCAATCAGACATCACTTGTGTTTTGCACTCCATCTATCAAAGCACTACTAATACTAGGCCTTTGCAATTTTACCTATGCTCAACTGTAGACTTCATTTTTCCTACATGGCTATCTTATCCTCACTTGGGATTTGTCTACATTTACATCTTAGGAATAAGTCATTCCGCACTGGGGGTATCTTTGCTAGTATGGTAGGTTATGGTTTCTAGGTTGCTCTAGGATGGTTTTCCTTGTGGACATAATGTTTCTTGATACATGAAAAACAATCACTTTCCAAAACAAGGGTGTCTTTTCAAACATCACATATCCAGATATGACATTTACATTAACAGAGTTCCTACAAGGCTATATTGGATCGCAAAAATGGAGGGATTATCCTATCAATGCACAGACATGGAACACCATATTGCTTGTATTACAATTTTCTGATTGATGAATCTCTACTGTGTTTGACTAAGGGATGAACAAGTACTACTTAAACACACAATTAGATATTGGTTTGATTATGATTCTTTTATGTCTTAATGATGTTTTCAACTAGGGGCATCTAAGTAATTATAAATTTTATTTGATTGATTCTCAATTGATGATTTATTATGTCTTCTTAGTTACTCAATGTGGTCTGTGCAAAGACAAAGGGTCACAAGGATAGGGGGCATAATGTTTTCTTGAATTTCTGTGTATGGTGATTGTTCCAAATGATCCTATAAATTTCACCTAACTTGAATGTTTATGGTAAGAGCTGCTACTATGGGTGGATAGCCGCATATATCTCGATCTTCGTTATGTGTAAACTACGGGAAGGTTGAAACAATTTCCTTGTCTATTTTCTGATCCAAATTCTTACTAAGGTATACGAATCATAATGTACCCAAGGATATGAATTTTCAAGGTCATTGTGGGTCCAATATCTTGCCTTAATCAGAATATGGTATATTAAAAGGAAGGTTACTATTTTGTTATCCTGGCTTCTATGCCTTGATGCCTAAGTCTATTTCCGACATTTCAATAAAACATAGTATTCATACTTTCATAATATTAGTGGGTATTAGTGATGGTTGTACTATCAAGTAGTTTCTATTTCGAAAAGTGCCCAATGATGATAAAAAGCTATACATTTGTATACTAGTGACAAACTCCTAAGAGTCTGCATATAATTACATTTTTGACAAAATTGCATGGAATATAAACAAGAAATGAGAAACATTAAAGACCTTTTGTGCTCGAAAATGCTTTCTATCTTCTTCTAAATAAAGTTAATTACATTAATGATATCAAATATTGTTGCACATCCATAGCATACATTTTGCATTCATGAAAAGAAGCAATAGGAAAATACAAAAACAAAGCATCCATGTATTGCATTTTTACCTTTTCATCCTAAAGTGCATCCGTACATCTATTTTGCATGAAGGAAAATCAAAAGAAACATACATTTGCATTTTCACATGCATATCATTTAAAAACATATTTATATCAGTAATCAAATCAAATAAAAATGATGTCTAAAATCTAACTCATTAGGAGACCAAGCTATCATCACATGTGAAAAATACCTCTATCACATCTATCAAAGCAAAGGGAACTCATGAAACATGTTAGAATTAGGAAGCTACATCAGATATATATATCACCACATGGTACATATCAAAATATGCAGTAGTATGCATAAAGAGTATCAGAGTATTAGTGAGACAAAGTGCATCAAATATACATGTATGAATGTCATATAAAAAAAGGGGATCTCAGTAGGATCCATATATACAAATGTAATCTCAAGATACACATGTCATATAAATAGTACAAAATATCAACTCTACCCCACCCCCTATCCCTGATCAGGAGGAGGAGGAGGTGGTACAAAAGGAGTTGCTGGAGGTGGCATGGCCCCCTCTGACTACTGAGCCAAATGTGAGAAAGAAGGTGCTCTCTGGCCCTCCAGCACTACTGCATGATAAAGGGCATAGTAATATGTGGCACTCTACCCCTGGTGAATGGTCATCCGGGCATGGGCGTCTCACTTCACTCTAAGAATCTCACCATGTGTGTCTCTCTTTGCTCTCATCTACTCAAGCTATGTATCCATGTCTACTAATAAGGCATCAGCAGTGGTGACCCGGGTCTCTAATGCAGTAATCTTGGCTCGAAGCTGCTCTCTCTCGCTCACATCTAGAAAGAGGATCTCTATCCCTACCTGTCTCCTGATCCTAGGACCTATCTTGTCCTTTATCCAGTGGTCTGTCATGTGACCCCTATCACCTCTGTCGATGCTGCTGTCCTATAAGCAATGGACCAGTATCTCTCCGAGGAGCTACAAATTTGAACCTCTGACGCCTCCCCTACCCACTGCCACTAGCACCACCTGTATCTATGGCCTCACCACCACCACCCCTATCATCTCCATCATGACCATCATTGGGAGGAGGACACCTGCCATCTCTACCATCCCTACCACCATCACGACCTCCATGTCTTCCAGGAGCCCTGTCTCTCTGCGCTCCTCCCCTACCTCTGATAGGTTAATCATCAGGATCATAGTCTAATGACTCCTCTATGCAAGGAATGATCTCCTATGGAACATTGAAATGAGGAAAGGGGTACTGAAGCCTCTCAGCAACATATCTATCAGACACACCTGCATTAGCAACATCAAGATGGAGATCCCAATCTACTCCCACCATATCACAGATCTCCTAGTGTGATGTCTCATATTGTAACTGCGCACCCCATAATGGTGTCTCATCTATGGTCTGGGCATATATAGTGATGTTCTTTTTCCTACCCTACCAATGACCGTACTGTCTTAGCACTCTGGCGATCACAAGCTGCTCTACAACATATCTGGTCCTGCCTATAAGATAACGGCTCTAACATAGATAGGGTACCTGTTATGCATCTGAGGTCCACTCCTCACAATCTAAATATGTTCGCCAAATGACCTCTGTCATATCATCAAAAAGGTGGTTCCAATACTCAACCTTGCCTAGATGGGGCTGCTAAATCAGGCCTACATACATATAAACATACGGTTTCTCTGGTGCCCTCTATCTATCTATAATTGGTCGTGTCACAGGCATGTGCTCCAAGGCCCAGATCTAAAGAATAAGGATTCCAATAGTCATACTCTATATATAGTGGTATACTATCTCGTGAATCTCTCTGTACATATGAGCTAAAACACAGCTACCCCATGCAAATTGGCATTTGTGGGTAACCATCTGCTCTGCCATATCTACCTATCAAACCATGAATCTATTTTGACCCCTGTCTGGGATTAGGATGTCGCCTACCAGACCTTCTAAGTACACTGATAATTAATCATAATGATTGACCATATAATCCCAAGATAGATATCTCCAGTCGATGGTGTCATCCTGGAAATATCTACGTGCAGCACCAATCACCATGGCCACTGTTGACTCAAATCTCACCTCATTTCTAACCATCAGCACCCGAAGTATCCGCCAGACATCCTCAGAAGTCACTGTGATCTCACTAGTCAGAAAATGAAAGGTGTTGTGCTCTGAGTGCCATCTCTTGGCAAGAGCAGTCAACAACCCATCATTTACCCCAATCTCAGGTAAACCCATTAAAGAGAACAATCCACATCAGATCACGGTAGTCTACTCATCATCTAACAGTAGTCCAGACAATGCAAGCACATGACCAGGGTAAGTGCCGCAAAATGTGATTACCTCAAACTGGGTCTATTTTGACAAAAATGACAATACATCAGTATCCTATCTACAACAAAGGGGTAGACTCCTAATCAGCCAAATAATTCCAAGTTTTCAACACGCAGATGGATCAAATAGGTTAAATTTATAAGTCTCCTAACCAAATGCAATTCTGAAACAGAAGGTTGCGATCCATTTTACCAGATATGATCCTAGAAATACAAGATGTGATTGAGTTTGTAGGGTGCGATCCTTGAAATATGGGATGCGACCCTGAATACTGGGTACGAGCCTAAGCAGATCGGGTATGACACACTGATGAATTTCAAATGTGATCTAGGGTATCCTAGATGTGATGTAGGAATCCAAAAAAACCAGATGCAATATGGGAAAAACTAGATGCGACACAGGATTTGCAGGTTGTGATCCAGAATCCCGGATGTGATTCAAGATGGAAGGGGCTATAAAAGCTACAAAAATGTATAAATTTGAAATTTGCAAAATTCATAGGATAGTTTTTTAAGCACTTACCAGAGGTGGGTAGTCGGTTAGGCTCTGATGTTGGTGGCTCATCTCAAAATGATGCTTCCTCATAGGGACTACCATCTTCTCTGCAGATCTCTCTAAATTACTATGAAGGAAAGTGAAAATGAATAGTGAAATGGTAATTTTTGAGGCTTATATTGGTCTTTTGAGCCATTTAGGAGATCCAAAACTCCTCCTAGACATTTACAATTACCTTTCTGTTCTCTTTTTGATCAATCAGGAACCAAATCGAAGGTGCATAAGATATTTTCAGCATCACAGTACCTTTCTTATGACAATTTCAAAAACTGTAGATTTGCTTCATTTGTTCCAAACATCGGTCAACATTACAAATTTTATCATAAATCTTGGTCTGACACCATGATATCAGTCTCATCATGCACATTTTCACGTAATTAACTTGGTAATCATGTGTTAATTTTTAAATACACCATCTTTTCCCACTTCTTATACTCCATTCTTTCTTGACCTCACCGCTTCCTGCAAGAGATACATCATTTCAAAAATGAGGGATTTATTCTTTTCCTTTGATTTCGTTCCTGAGGGGGCATGATCACACTATCATCAATTAATTTTTTTCTCAAAACAGCATTAAAAATGACTTCGTTATCAAACAAACTAGGGGCATTACAGTTTCCTTGACTAAAGTCAGAACTATTGGATAGAAAGCTTTGGTTCTCATAAGTTGGATATATTATGTTTCCTCTTTTTTTAAAAGATTTTTATTAAGCTCCTGGTAGCTTCATACTAGCTTTTTGGACGACAACCAAGTTTAGAATCAGTATTATCAATCTTTGGACGACAACCAAGTTCAGAATTGATATCTTTAAAATCTTTTATTGATCTTTGGACAACTACCAAGTTCAAAATCAATTCTATCAGTTTGGTTCGATCAAGTGCGAGACTGATCTCATCAACATTTCATTTGACAAACAAGAACAAAATTCTCAATCTTTCTGAAGTCAAAATCAAAAACTTTCTTTGAATCAATGCGCTGCTCACACATCAATTCAAAGAGGGGAAAATGTAACCACCTGAATTTGGTTTGTTCCAACTATGGACCCTATTTTCTCAAAGTGTGATCATACCCCCAATTATGTCCAAACGACCCTGTTACTGCTTCGCATAATTCTTTGAATCAATTTAATGTCCTAGGTGATTTTTATCACTAAATTATATTAACTATTATAGCCATATGATTCAAATCAATTCAAACCATTTAAATCAAACTAAATTCAAACATGGCTATAGTATTTAATTATA
>MU228144.1:4040912-4052854 GCA_018584345.1 Thuja plicata | reverse complement strand
ACTATTATAGCCATATGATTCAAATCAATTCAAACCATTTAAATCAAACTAAATTCAAACATGGCTATAGTATTTAATTATAAAGGAATTAAATAAATCCCTAAATCAATTACCCACTTGCAAATAAATCATTCCCCTAGCCTATTTAATCTAATTAAAATGGCTATAGTCCCCTTAATTATTAAAAATAAATTGTTTAAATAATTAATTCCTATATTTTAAATGAATTAAATAAGTTTAATTCATTTCATTTATATTCCCTTAAACCCCAACCTAACCTATCTCAACCACATCTACCCTAGGTTCTAACCCTTCTCAACTCATTCACCCTTGCTAATCTAATCCTAATTCTAATTCTAATCCTAACCCACCTCCTAATGTTGTCACATTCCATTAAGGAATGATTAACAACTCCACCCACTTGAGAAAGTCAAGGAATCTCAAGATTCCTTCCTCAAGTCAACCTTCTCAAGCCACACTCCCCATGCTTCTTTAAGGCTTTCATTAATGTCTTATTAATGAAGGTGCCTTAAGCCCATGTCTCCTCCATGCCTCATTAATGCTCAAGGCATTAATGGCTCTTACACCACCATTAATGAGTCCTTCAACTCATTAATGAACCTTGTCTCCCCTCTCTCTCTCTCATTCTTCTATAAATAGTATGCATTTTGGAGCACAAAAGAGCCTTCATCTCAAATTGTAAATGCATTGTTATGCTGTTGGAATAGACTTAAACTCATATTTCATTTCATAGTTTATGCTTATGCATTATTATTATCTCCATTCTTAGAGCTAGAATGCATGTTTTCTCATCATTTGGCTTGTTTTTAAACTAAATATTTCATGCTAGGTTGTTTATGTCACTGGTATTTAGCATAAATCTGAGGGCTTTTATGTTATTTGCTACACTCATCCTATTTAGAAAGAAATAAGTCAAAGTTATGGTTTATATGCTCATTAACCCTTGTTTTTCACTAGCAGAGTGACTTATTGAAGTGTTGTGTTGCAGATAACAGGTGCACAAATATACACACACAGGTATTAGTGATGGTTGTACTATCAGGTGATATCTATTCTGAAAAGCGCCCAATGATGATAAAAATGTTGCAATATTTTCTAATTAGTGACAAGTCCTAAGAGTCTGCATATAGCTACATTTAGAGGTTGCATGATGCATTTTGAAGGAAGTAAAAACATTTGGGAATTTGTGCTCAAAAGTGATTTATATCTTTCTTCTTCTAAAAAACTACGTTAATTACATCCATCCATATTACTGATATATATCATTGCACATCCATAGCATACATTTTGCATTCATAAAAAAATCAGCAGAAAAATACAAAAACAAAGCATCCATGTATTGCAATTTTACTTTTACATCCTAAAAAGCATCCATACATTCTACATTGCATACAAAAAGCTCAAAAACATACATTTGCATATTCACATAATATCATTTGAAATATATTTATATCATTGATAACTCAAAACATGCATAAAATGATGTCATCATCTAAAATCTAACTCATCATATGGCCAAGATATAATCACATGTGCAAAATAAATCTATCAAAGCATATGGAACTCATATAACATGTCAGGAACCAAATCAATGGCATCAGATATATATCTCAAAACATGGTATAGATCAAAGCATGGCACAAATCCACATAAAGAGTATCAGAGGGATAGAATGAATCTAATATATATGTATGTCATATACAAAAAGAGGATCTTAGAAGGATCTAGATATACAATATGAACTTAGATATACAAAATGAGACAAAATATATCAGCTCTGGCTCCCACCCTCTCCCTAATCTGGAGGAGGAGGAGGAGGTGGTACAAATGGAGGAGGAGGAGGCATCACCCCCTCTGACTACTGCACAAGGAATGAAAAAGATACCTCTCTCTATCCCTCTGACACTGAAGCATGGTATATAGCGTAATAATATGTGGCTCTCTAAGCCTGATGGACTGCAGCCCAAGCCTGTGCATCTCTCTCTGCTCTAAGAATGTCACCCTGCCTATCCTGCTCTGCCCTAACCCTCTCTAGCTATCTTTCCCTATCAGCTAATAATGCATCTAAAACACTAACTCTGGCCTCTAAAGTAGTAATCTATGCCCTGAGCTTCTCTCGCTCCTGCTCACACTGAGATAAGGAATCTACGTCCCTACATGAACCCCTACTGGTATCATGTCATATAGATCTATCCTATGACCAATTAGGTTGTCTCTACTGCTGCTGCCTCTGCCTCTACTACTCTCCTATTAATAATGGCCCCAGATCCATCCTGGGAGAAACAAATCTAAAGCGGGTGCGTTGACCCTCTCCACTGCCACTGTCCATATCTCTTGTACTACCCACAGCACCACCACCCCTATCATCATCACCGTCATCAAGAGGAGGCCATCTCCCATCTCTCCCTCCATCTTAGCATCCATCCCTCCCTCCATGTTAGCCTCTGCCCCTATCTCTCTATACTCATCCCCTCCCTTTGGCAAGATGCTCATCTAGAGATCATAGTCAATTAGCTCCTCAATGCGAGGAATGGGCTCCTTCGGCACTATGAAACGTGGAAACAGATACTGGAGCATCTATGCGGCATACCCATCAAAAACACCTACATCAGAAACATCAAGGCAAAGGTCCCAGTATACTCTAACCATGTCTTAGATCTCCTAATGAGCTGTCTCATACCTAAGCTAGATGCCCCATAGTGGTATCTCATCTCAGATCCATGCATATATAGTGATATCTTGTGTCCTACCCTACCGACAGTCGTACTATCTAAGGACTCGAGTGTATATGAACCGCTATAGAATATATCTAGTCTGTCTAATGAGATATCAGCTCTAGAACAAAAATGGTACATGCCTAGCATTTGAAGTCCACTCCTCACAGTCTAAATATGGTCACCATACGACCTTTGTCATATTATTGAAAATTCTATGCCAATACTCTACCTTGCCCAGATGGGGCTGCTAAATAAAGCCTACATGCATATATACATATGGGAACTCAGGTGCCTGCTACCTATCTACTATCAGTCATGTAACAGGGATATGCTCCCAGGCCTAGATCTGAAGGATCAGGATACCCATAGTCATGCTCCGGGTATATTGGTACACAATCTCATGAATCTCATGGTACATATGGGCTAAAATGTAGCTACCCCATGCAAATCTTTTTCTTTGGACAACCATCTTCTTGAGCATGTCCACCCAACTGACCATAAAACCATGTTGTCTTCTGTCGGGCATCAGAATACCACCTATCAAGCCTACCATGTATACAGCTAGCTAATCATAATGATCCACCATGTAATCCCAAGACAAGTATCTACGGTCAATAGTATCATCTTAGAAGTATCGGTGAGCTGCACCAATCACCATGGCAGATGTAGAATTGAAGCGCACCTCATAGCCCATAATAGGAACATGGAGTATGCGCCATACATCCTCTAGAGTAACTGTCATCTCCCCAGTCGAGAGATGGAATGTATTGTGCTCTAAGTGCCATCTCTCAGAAAGAGCAGTCAACAGCCCTTGGTTTACCCCTATATCAGGTAAACCTATCAATGATCATAATCCATAGTGGACTACTGTTGCCTACTCATTAGCCATCAAAACTCTAGACAATGTGAGCACACATCCTAGATATGTACCTCGAAAGGAGACTGCCTCAAAATGAACCTATTTTGACAAAAACAAGATAACTTAGTATTTTATCTAAGCTACAAGCATAGAAATATGAATCAGCTAAGTGATTATAGATCTGTGGAAAATAGTAACAATTTAGAAAGAATAAATTCCTAAGTCCAAAAATGAGATGCGATTCTGGAAATCAGGATGCGATCTCTTTTACCGGATGCGATCCTAGAAAAATAGCATGTGATGGAGCATACTGGATGCGATCGTAGAAAATTAAGATGCGATCCAAAATGTAAGGTATGATCCTAAATTGGCAGGGTGCGACCAAACTAAATTTTTGACCCAAAACTAAGCTTAAAATAGAGCAACAGGATGCAATCCAAAGTATCCTGGATGCGATGCAAAAAACTAGAAAAATAGGGTGTGATCTGGGAAAACTAGATGCAATGCAGATTTGACAAGGTGCGATCTGGAATCCCAGATGTGACCCAAAATTAAAATAGCTATAAAAGCTACAAAAATGCATAAAAATCAAAATTGCAAAATTCACGAGGTAGTTTTACGAGAACATACCGGAGGTGGGTAGTCGGCTGGGAGCTGGTGTTGACGGCTCATCTCGAAATGATGCTTCCTCACAGGGACCACCATCTTCTCTGCAGAGCTCTCAGAATTACTATGGGTAAAAGTGAAAATGAATAATAAAATGGTAATTTTTGAGATATATATTGGTCTTTTGAGCTATTTAGGAGTTCTAAAACTCCTCCCAAGCAATTGAGACTACATTTCTATTCTCTTTTTACTCAATCAAGAACCAAATCAAAGGTGTCTAAGGTGTTTTACACAGCACAGTACCATTTTTGTGACAATTCCAAAAAATGCAAATTTGCTTCATTTGTTCCAGGGATTTGTCAAAATGCACATTTTATCATAAATCTTGGCCTGACATCATTTTATCAGTCTCACCACTCCAAATTTCATGTGATTAACTTGGTATACCATGTGTTTGATCTTAAACACACTCTCTTCTAATCCATTCTTTCTTGCCCTAACCGCTTCCTGTAAGTGAAACGTTCTTTCAATCAAGGGATTTTATTTTTTTCCTTCGATTTCATTCCTAATGAGGCATGATCACACTATCATCAATTAATTTTTTTCTTGAAACAGTATTAAAATGACTTCATTATCAAAAAAACTAGCGGCATGATAGTTTCCTTGACTAAGTCAGAATTGTTGGATAGAAAGCTTTGGTTCTCATAAGCTAGATATATTTTGTTTCCTCATTTTAAAAACATTCTTACTAAGCACCTGGCAGCTTCATACTGACTTTTGGATGACAACCATGTTTGGAAACAATATTATCAATCTTTGGATGACAACCAAGTTCAGAATTGGTATCTTTAAAGATCTTTTATTGACCTTTGTATGACAACCAAGTTCAAATTCAATTCTATCAGTTTAGTTCAATCAAGTGCGAGACTGATCTCATCAACATTTCATTCAACAACCAAGAACGGAATTCTCAATCTTTCTGAAGTCAAAATCAAAAACTTTTTTTGAGTCAATGCGCTGCTCACACATCAATTCAAAAAGGGGCAAATGTAAGCACCTAGATTTGGTCTATTCTGACTATAGACCCTATTTTCTCTAAGTGTGATCATACCCCCAATTATGTCATGACAATGTTACATTGGCATAATTCATTTTAAATCAAATTTAATGTCCTGGGCGATTTTTATCACTCAATTATATTAACTATTATAGCCATACAATTCAAATCAATTTAAACCAATTAAATCAAATCAAATTCAAATATGGCTATAGTATTTAATCATAAAGGGATTAAATAATCCCTAAATCAATTTCTCACTTGCAAATGAACCCATTCCCCTAGCCTAAATTAATTTAATTAAAATGACTATAGTCCCCTTAATTATTAAAAAGCAATAAAATGCTTAAATAATTAAATCCTATATATTTAAATGAATTATGTCAAATAATTTATTTCATTTTTATTCCCCTAAATCCCAACTTAACCTATCTCAACCACTTCTACCCTGGGTTCTAAACCATCCCAACCTATTTCCCCCATGCTAATCTAATTCTAATCCTAATTTCATCTTAACCCACCTCCTAATGTTGTCACATTCCATTAAGGAATGATTAACAACTCAACCCACTTGAGAAAGTCAAGGAATCTCAAGATTCCTTCCCTCAAGTCCACTTTCTCAAGCCACTCTCTTACACCCTTCCCATGCTTCTTTAAGGCTCTCATTAATGCCTCATTAATGAAGATTCATTAAGCCCATGTCTCCCCCATGCCTATTAAATGCCTTTGGCATTTATTTCTTGTTACACACCATTAATGAGATTTTCAACTCATTAATGTACCTTGTCCCCCCTCTCTCTCCTCATTCTTCTATAAATAGAAGGCATTTTTGAGTAAGTGCTTACCTTATATTGAAAATGCATTTTTATGCTGTTAGAATAGACATAGACTCACATTTCATTTCATAGTTCATGTTTAGGCATTGTTACTATCTCCATTTTTAGAGCTAGGATGCATTGCTTAATGATCAATAGCTTTTTTTAATTCAAATCTTTCATGCTAAGTCGTATATGTCACTGATAGTAGCATAATCTGAGGGCTATTATGTTATTAATCACACTCTTCTTAGTTACAAAGCAATAGGTCAATATTAGTGGTTTTATATGCTCATCTAACCCCTTTTTAGCTAATCCAATGATCTATTGAAGTGTTGTGTCTTTCTTAAACAGGTACAAAAATCACACACACATGTATAAGCAATTGTCTTTGTTGATTGAGATCTCTATTCTAATTATGACTGGATCCTTGCTGATCAGATGTTCTATTGCAGCTCCGAGTGACCTGTACTCAATCAGAATCCTATCTAATTTCTCCTTCACTCTTCATATCACAAAATTCCACACTTCCACTTTTTAACTCTCTTTTTTCCACCATTCAATCCAAACTTGACCTTTCATTTATATGGTAAGCCATGTCAAGTCAGCTTGAATATACTTCTAAATAATAAAACACAATTTAGTCAGCCTCATATAACCAATTAATTATAGAATATAAATCATTGTTAGTCGCCTGCCACTGAATGCCCGACCATGACTGAAATGCCCAAGTGAATCGGTCAACACTAAACTTCTTCAATGCCCAACTGAACCTGGTCAACACTAAAATAACTCATTCTACTCACCAACTATGCTCGATCTAAATGTAGACATTTGTGTAACATCACTACATAAGTATAAATACATGTGTAACATCAATGACAATACACAATTGAATAATTGTCTTCAACAATCTCCGTCCTTGGCATTGATGGAAACACATGTCATAATACAAACAATTGTAGAGAAACAAAAAAAATGTATTAATGTCTTTAGCTTCATTCTGGTTCTCATCCAAAAAATCCCTCTAACATCAAAATCTCCCTCTTATTGTATTATAGAAAAACTCTCCTTTTATCTTATTCTTATGTATTATAGAAAACTCTCCCTCTATGACAACAGATGCCAAAGACACCATCTCCACAAATACCAATATTGAGTACTATTTCACTTTGTAATTGTAATGTACCTGAATGTACAAATTCCAGTGCAATGTGCTCTAATGTACCTGCATCAACTAATATATCTTCACTATCGCTCGGGTTGATGCATCACTAAACTATATTTTAGTGAGCTTTAGTTAGGGGAAGAAACCCTAGATTTCCTCTAAGATACAATAATGCATCCTTAGGTAAAGGTTTGGTGAATATGTCTACAACTTGTTCTTTATTATTCACATATTCCAACCTTACTTCTTTATTTTGTACCAATTCCCTCAAAAAATGATACTTTATTGATATATGCTTGGTTTTGGTGTGCATCATAGGATTATTTGAAATTTTAATGGCACTGGTATTGTCACAGTAGATAATAATTGATTCTTTTACTTCTTCCTTCATTCCTGACAACAACTTCTTGATCCATATGGTGTTAGAACAGTTCACTATTGCAACAACATATTCTGCCTCTAATGTAGACTAAGAGATACAATTTTGTTTCTTTCTAGTCCAAGACACTAACCTCTTTCTAAGAAATAAAGCTCCACCACTGGTGATTTTTCATTCATCGACACTTCTAGCCCAATCAACATCAGTGAATGCCTTTAAATCAAATTTTCCACCTTTTTTATACCATAAACCATAGTCTTCAGTACCCTTCAGATACCAACAACCAATGCAATATGTGAACAACATATTGCAATTTTCCAATCATGGATCTATAGTTGGTCTGATCTACCTCTTTTGAATCATCATCTTTAGAAAATTTATGTCTAGTACACATGGGTGTTCCAACAGGTTTGGAATCTTCCATACCAAATTTATTAAGTATCTCCTTGATATATTTTGATTGAGTAATGTAGATACCATCCTTCATTTGATGCACTTGTAATCCAACAAAGAATATTATCTCACCAAACATAGACATCTCAAATTTTTTACTCATAGTTGTAACCACCCTAATTTGGTTTGCTCTAACCATAGACCCTATTTTCCCAAAGTATGATCATACCCCCAATTATGTCAAGATAACTCTTCAATCGGTTGGCATAATTCATTCAAATCAGATTTAATTTCCTAAGTGATTTAATCACTAAATTTCATTAATGACCTTAGCCAATCAAAACCAATCAATTCAATTCAAAACAAGACAAAATAGTAATTCAACATCATAATGACATCAGAATCTAAAATCGAAGAATCAAAAATCTTGGTTATAAATGACTAATTTGTCTTCAAGTGATTCAGGTACAGGCTCATTTTTGGTGATAAAGGCTTGCATTCAGAATACGCCCTCACATCACAAAATCTAGGCTCGCATCCCAGATATCTTGAGTCATTTCTGGTAAAGGCTTGCATCTGGTATGCATTTCATCACTTTTGGGGTATTTCATTGCATCTGGTAAACAAGGTCGTATTTAGGGAATCTAGGATCACATTTGGTCTTTGAGCTTGTAAATTGAAAAAATCCTAACCACTAATATTTGACTACTTGTTGTCTCTGATATTTTCATAGCTTAATCCATGTTTGTGGATTTCTATGAGGGCTAAAAGAGTTGGAGAAGGACTCCTAATGTATGGTTTTATAGGTTGCCATCCCCTTGTCTTGACCTCCATTTTTGTTTTTCAAACTAAGAACATTTTCTACTCATTTGTTAAATCAATCAGATAAGTATGCTCTTTTCCTTCAAGGAAAATTAGAAAGTCAAACGTTGATCTAAAACTTGAAAGGAATTTGGGGTAAATGAACAAAGAAAAAAAAACCTCTAATTTTTGGGATAGTAAATGAATAATCAATTCACTAAATTGTGTGGTTTAATGAACAAACACATCGCTTAATTCATTTTGAGAAAGTAATTGAACAAGAAAAGCACTAAGAATTATGGTCAAATGAACAAAACAAACTTTTCTTCATGTACCATGTTCTCATAACTTAGGAATATTTAAATCAAGCTCAAATAGCTTGAGGGAATGAACATTGATTGGAGTATTTTGGAAGAAAATGACATGGACTAGGAGAGTATGTTCTTCTTCTTTTGAAGAATCATAAATCTAGAAATCCTTCGCTCACCAATCCTTTTATATGCTTATTTAATAGTAGAGGGCCTGCCGGTTGAGGAAAAAATATCCTGAGAATGACCCAAGTGAGGACATGTTTTACGCCAACCCTTCCAACTCACTATAAATAGTTTCTTCCTCGTAGGCCAAAGCCTCGGAATACAAAATTGGTTTTGTTCTCAAAATTTTGACATCATTCCTTGAACATCCTTGGGTATGTGTAGAGCGGAGCCACTTGAATCTTGCTTGCAAGACTACACATATTCGGGTACTCATAGGGAAAACACCTCAATTTTTGCTTGTGTAATTATATGGGAGATGGTTTTGAATGGATTGCCCCATCATAAACAAGGAACTTTGTAGTCTAAATACTTGATTCATCTCCGAAAGGGTGATAATCCTTGTGCAAGGAAAAAAGTAATTTTCCCAAGACACTTGTCATATCGTGCCCTCACTTGCATTTGGATTCGACTAATATGGCATCATGACTAGAGCCATTGCGTGCTTGGTGATGGCCATATTTTGATTAGCATTTGAGTGTGTACCTAAGTCATAGAGCAAGGATTTTCATCCTCTACTTAGAAAATAGGGCGTAAGAATGTGTCTATTCACCCCTAACAATGCAAATCTGCTTGAATGTGTCTGAAAGATCATTAACAAGATAAATCATCCAAACAAGCAACAAAAATCAATCCTTTGGCTACATGTTATATTTTTCACTCACTGGAAAGACTCAAAAATAACCTATTATCAGACAAATTTGTATGAACTTCAAGACAAATCAGACACCAAATTTCTAGAATAGTACACAGTCATTTTTGGTCAATCCTAGCTCACATCTGGTTGTGCAAGATCGCATGCAGTGTGCAAGATCACACTTAGTCAATCTTGCATCATTTTTAGGGATAAAGGTTGCATCCAGGATACTTAGGGTCGCATCTAGTTTTGCAAAATCTTGCACACACTGAGTCGCATCTAGGACAGTGGGCACTTGCATAGTTACCTCTCAAAGACAGTTAGTTTATTTGGATACACTTTTGGCCCTTTAGTCTATCCCTATTGCTTTTTATGATCTCCCGGTTACTGTTTCAAAACACTTTTTCAAATGTTTACCTTGCATGTCCTGTCAATTTCTCACAACCAGTCTCAATACATGTGATCTATTCACCTCTCAAAACAACTTGATTCCTAGCTCACTATCAAGGCATTCTAACCCTTCAATGCTAGAATAATTTACTTTCACTAAAACATAAATGACACTTCTACCTAGACACACTCACTTGAATGATTTGAGACTCTACTTAACACTATCAAAAAAAATTGACAAAGTTGAGATACAAATACATGGTTAACACAAAATGCAACAAGTACACTTCTAAAGAGTCAAAAGTACCTCCAAGATCACTACACTTACAACAAGGATAAACATCTCACAGTTCCCTGTTTGATTTAGACTCTCCAGAAATGGAAAGACCCACTCACGAATGGAGTGAGGCTTTTGAGCAATATGAAAATGATTAAAAACCAAAAACACAAAGATAGCAATGGTGAAGAAGAACAACACTTTGACCATCCTTTTTTTGGTTTGGACAGTGAGGAAGACATCACTGAAGAAGAATACAATAAACTCAAACAGAGCAAGAAATTCCAAAAGACATTGGAAAAGATAATTGGCAAAGATAAAGAGAAATACTTTCTCCATCTAGCATCCATTGGCATTAAATTACCTAAATATTATGATGTTGAACAACTAAAGGAAAAAGAGGTATCAACTCCTATCTCTATTCTCGCCAAATAGCTAACATTGATGGAAATTGATCTTGCAAATCTCAAACAAGAGAAGGCTAAACCCAAGACAAAATACTCTTTGGAATCCATTTGTCCCTTTCCCTTCGACAAGATTATTAATATGGTTCCATTTCCTCCAACATGGAAAGGTAAAAATATGACAAATATACGGGAGAGACTGATCTACATGACCATGTGAGAGAGTTTTGTGCTCTAAGTATAGAGTACATACATGAACCTACATACCTAATGAGGCTATTTCTAGGAAGCCTAGGTGGAAATGCCATGGAGTGGTTCTCAAAGATTACACCTAAGGTAAAAAAATTTGAGGAGTTAATTCAATGATTTATCCAGTGTTACTCCTATAATATACAGCATGATGTAACTATGATGGATATGTGTAACACTAAACAAAGAATTGGCGAATCCTTTACATACTTTCTACAAAGGAGGAGGAAAATCTTTGCAAGATATTCAAGAGCTATTCCTGAATCTGAGAAGATGGAAATCTTTGTTAATAACTTGATACCAAAATTAAAATATGCATTGCAAATGCAAGATTCCCCTAGCTTTGAAAGGATGATCAAGAATGCCATCTGTATTTAAGAAGTCATGGTTAAAAAGAGACAAATCACTATCCAAAGTGAAAACAAAACTACCAACTCCAACAACAAGCCTAAATGGTGGAAACAAAACAAAAATGTTGTTAACGATGAAGTGGTAGATGCGTCCAATGTTAATCTGATGCAGGAGCATCCTGGGTGTAAGGGCAATCTTGCATCACCCAAAAATATGTGTTTTTCTATTCAATAAGGGCTATTTTGTACAAAGCTGCTATTTTTGGAAACTTACTATTTTTAGTAA
>MU228144.1:4013244-4040862 GCA_018584345.1 Thuja plicata | reverse complement strand
GTTCTAATTTTCCAGGTGAAGGTTCATCTTAGTCATATAAGAATGTCAGTTGAATTTCATTGCCAGATCATCTGTATTGGCAAAGTTATTAAGGATTTACTGTTGAGATTTTAGGGTGCAAAACCTTCGAGCTCAATTTTTAGGACCTTAGAGGCTCCAGATTGAGGTTGAACCCCCGGCTAACTCGTGCTTCACTAGTCAAGCGCTGTAGATCGCAATCTCCCCTTTTTAGAAAGTGGTTATAATAGCCAATCGGAGCTACGGTTCAAAATTTATGGCTTCCAGAAGTTGGGCTACCTAATCTCATGTTTTGTAAATATTTAAAGCCGACCCTTTTGTAATAAAAGTGAAAAATAATTAAATGCTAAGGGTAGTCGGCCTTAATGGCTATATTTCTGGAACCTTCTCGGGCGGTGGAAATTGCCTATATAAAGAAGGCCCATAGTGTTGTCTAGGGTAGTTCTGGGTAGATCTGGGTAATAATTCGAGGCTTTGTCCTATAGAATATTGTAAGGGGAATGCCCATGTGGCTTTTGATATTGTAATTCTGAAAGTTTGTAATTCCACATTTGTGGAGATAATAAGAAGCCCATTTTTTATTCTTGCAAATTGTTGTTGCTTCTCTATTTCTGTTATGTGTTTGTTGGCATTAAGGGGAGCACCCTTCATCATAATCCTAGACCCATGGTGTTCAATCTGAAAAATAGCATGCAAGCAAGTAAATATGCCAAGGTAACAACCTCCATACCTAAAGTAAACAATGAGAACAACAAAGGTCGATCGTGGACTTCCAAACCTCAAAGAACATAAACTCCTTTGGGAGAGCCTCTTGAGACCATTTTAAAAACACTATTGGACAACAAAGTTCTCATGATCCTAGATTCCAAACCATGGGAACCAGAAGTCAAACCAAGGTGGTGGGATAAAAATTCTTATTGTGTCTTCCACAAGAACAAGGGACACGAGACTAATAACTTTCTTAAACTCAAACATGTTATCCAAGACCTTATTGAAGGAGGCAAGATCAAAGTGGAAGGTAACACCACTAATTAAGACCATACGGCATTTAACAAGCCATTCCCCAATTATGAGAAAGGGGAAGCATCTAAAGGAAAAGGAAATGAAATGAACTATGCCTAATCTAAAAATGATAATGTGATCAACATGCTAGACATTAAAACTAAATCAATTAATGTGGTCACTATCAAAGGTGTTCAAGACACATCTTCCAAATTAAATGTGGTGACAAGAAGTCAAGCACAAGTCACGATCAAAGGACCCAATTCCTCATCCAAAATAGAAACAGCTTCCAAGGTACCCATTGTCACTATTCCTAATCCGATAGCAGCAAAACAAATAGTTACTATTCCTACAGTAAAGTATAACTTGGTGTATCAATTGCAATGAACCTTTGCTCAAATTGTCATTTTTAAGTTGCTTAAAATATCCTTAGTGCATAGGGAAATTCATGAACAAGCCCTACATGTAGAAAATGTGCCAAAAGACCTTGATGTAGACAAATTCCAAGCAATGGTTAATCACATCTCAACACCACATTATCTCTCTTTTTTTGAAGAAGATGATAAATCATTGACACATCCACATAATCAACCCCTTCATATCAAAGTCCTAATTCATAAATCTTGTGTTAGATGTGTATTGATAGATGGAGGCACAGGGTTGAATATTTGTGTTTGAAGTACAAGAATGGGAAAGCAAGATACTGAGAGGAGGGGTGAATCAGATCTTCAAACTAAACCACTTAAAAAAAATTGATCCACATTCATACATATATGAAATTAATCTAACATACAATAGCATCCATAACATCAAATATGTAACTCATAACACAAAATTTTGGTAACCTAGAAACCCAAATAGGTAAAACTAGGGTGGGGATGACACCCACAAAATCTTCACTACTGTAGCAATAAAGTGTGTTTGTTAGGGATACAAAAGTTTGATTGCAATATGCAATCTACCTGGTTAAAGGTTTGTTCTGTTAAGAACTAAAGATCATTACAATCTACCTTGTTAAAGGATTTCAACTTACAATAAAGTAAGCACTCGGCTAAGAGATTTGAAATGGTCTGCTAAAACCACTCTTTTAAGAGATTTAACCTGATACACCTATTAGAATGTTCCAAGTATTGATCCTTCATTATGCACTCAAATGATAATGACAGATCTTCTCCTTTTAATAACTTATGTGTTCTCTCAATCTGATATGTCTTTACTCTGCTTTTCACTGCTCTGTCATTCTGCTTGATCTAGGCTTCTTCTCATAATGACTTACTGTTCATCTCTCATGAACACACAACCCTTCTTTATATATCTCTTTCTCTCACACACTCTCTTTAGGGTTAGAATCCATCTTATTATATCTTTTCAGATCTGGCAGCGAGATCTAGATCAACGATCAAGATCTATTATTTATACCTCCAATGCATTATGATTTCTTGATTGGCTCTATGCCATGCATAGTATAAAAAAATTAAATGTGAAATTAACTCCGTAGACAAATATTAAATGTGAACAAATGTCAGCTCAGATCTCATACAAGTAGGCCTCAATCATTTACATCAAAGTTTGAATTAATTCTGACATGTATGCAAAAATTGTTCTGCTCAGCACTAAACATCTCTAATGCTCGGCACTTAATATTCTACTCGACTCGGCATGATGTAACTTGGAAACCTAAAACTTGCTCGGCAATGTTGCTCAGCCTTGAATGTTTAGCTCAGCCACAGTGATAACCAACTAAAACTTCCTAAGTAAATGACTAAGTGTGGGTCACTAATCATCAATAGAACTTAGGGATTTACAATCTCCCCCTTTGATATTAGTGGCAAAAACACACTTATCATTACAATTAATTCCATCCAAAATATTGCCTAAGTACACACTATACTCCCCCTAGGAATTTACATCATACTACATACAAAAATTTACATAGTATACATGCCTTCAAAAAAATATTTACATGGATACCTGTTCTGATCTCCTTTATGATGTATCCTTGTCAGTCCTATTAGTTTCCCCCTTGTTTTTGTCACTGATAGCTGGTGGGGTCAAGTTATACTTGTCCAAAAACTATTTATGAAGTTGTAAGGTAGTCTCAAATGTAGAGTCCTAATTGTCCTGGACAAGCTTCATAATCTCTATTTTCACTTCTAGCTCGGCAGCTAGACTTACTAAGCTTTCTACAGTGGAGAGCTGAGAGTCTCTCTTAATCAATTCATTTGCAAATAAAATTTCTTTCTGAATGACCTCCAGATGAGGTATCAAACTTTTTTTAATAGTAATAAACTTGGTCCTAATTCGACCATCTTCAACCATGAGCGCGGATATCCTTCTTTGTGCATAAGTCGGCCTGTTGAAATGTAAGGAGCTAGTGCTAGCATCCATACTCAGTGAACTTCCAATTGACTTTAGGTCTAGTTGCAATTTCTCTAAAGTCTATTGATTATCCTTTGTGAAGGATTCAACATCAGATAACCTCTTATACAATGAATAGACATTTGTTGCAACTCCTAAAATTTCTACCAGAGAAGAGAGTTCAACCTGTTTTACTGCAATCTCTCCTAAGATTTTTGCAAGTACCTTATTCTCAAATTTCCTCTTGGACCATTGCAATAGTTTCTCATTGGCTTCAATATTGTCATAATTTACCTTTTGCACAATGTGAACTAATTGTTCAAGAATAGGGGCTTGAGGGTTCTCATCTTCCATGTCAAAAGCCTTTACAAATATATATTTTATGTCATGTAACACTTGCTTTTTCTTTTGCTCCCTTTTCAATTCCTCCTATCTTTTCTTCCTCTTAAGTAACTCCTGAAGAGTCTCAATCTGTTCATAAGACAAAACATTGGGATCCCATTTTGGAATCACAATAACTTCATCTAATGTGACATCTAGAATCAGATACTTCTTCCTCATAACTTTCCTCCTCTTGAATTTAGGTGAACTACTGCTCGGCTTGGTTTCTACAATACCTTTTCCAGATTCAGTAGTTGACACCATTGCATCTTTAAGTTTAGTCAAGATTTCCTACTGATCAGGCATACATCCTATCTTACTTCTAGTGGGATTTGATGATGTAGAGTGTGGTAGTTCAACCAACACTTGCACTACCTCTTGTTCTTTAGGCTCATTGTTAGTATCTCTTATCTCCTCACTACTATCTAGTATTGAATTTACAACCTCTAAAATAGGTGAATGTTGTACAATTACCTCTTGTTTAATTGTTTTCTCCTTTTCTACCTCTTCTTGAGCATCCTTATCCTTAGGTTCCTCTTGATTTTTCTATTCATCTTTCTTTGTACCCTTTTCTTTTTCATCCTCAGTTGCCTTGATAGGTGAATCAATAGTTGAGTCCCTTGGCTCATCCTGACCCTTGGCATCCAGATTGCTAGAGTCATCAATTGTCACATCAATTGGACTATCAACAGTCAGATCAATAGTGTTAACTGTCTCAGATTGATCTTGTGCATCTATCCTAGTCTTCTTAGGCTTAGTTGAAATGTGAACTATTGATATCTATGGTACAGGGGTGGATTCAATTTCCATATCCTTTGGCTCAAATGTTCCTTCATCAGTTCTCTTTTCTTTTGAAACAATTAATCCAAAAACTTCCTTCCAAATTCTAGTACTCTATTGTACTATCCCTTCAATATCATTCTTCAAGATAGCATAACCTCTCTGTTTAGGTAAAAATTTGTGCTTATACTCTTCAACAAATTTTTCTCTATGTTTCTTGGTTAGCTCAAGAATGAATTGAGCTAATGTGCCTTCCCTTATCTGTCTCTCAATTGTGAGTGCAAATTCCCACTTGCCAAATAGAAATTCATACAACTCACTCGACACATTGTCTCCTATTTTTGTAGGGGTTAATTTGAAATTACACATCATGTCTAGGAGAGCTTCATGAACCTTATGTTTGTCTCCTACCCTTAGTTGTTCATACCTTATAAACTTAAAAATAGATAACCCTGCAGAATTTCTCAAGTTCTCACATACCTCATTAATATCTATGGTTTTCTTGAATGGTGTTGTTGGTATGTTGCTGGGTTCATCAGTTTTTGCCATGTCCTTGTCACTTTCAAGATCCAAATGTAGTTTAATTCTTGGTCTCTTAACTTGTAGGCTCGACACAGCCTTTGTTGCTAATTTAGTCCTTGATCCAGAACTACTTTCTCCAGTCTTCTTTGCATAGACTTTAGTCTGCTCTACTAGTATGAGGTGGTAGATGCCCTTTTCCTTGGATGATTTGCAATGGGAGGGGTAACCCTGGGTTTTTATTTACTCATCTTTGTTACCTTTTCTACTACTGGCCTCTTCCCTTTTGCCTTAATAGTGACCTCTTTCTCAAGTTCACTGACTTCTACTTCTTGTTCCTCAGATACATCTTCTCCTTGTCCAGTAGATATGTCTAGAGGTGCATCCTCTAGCTCTTCATCACTCGGCAAGCCAACCATATTTTTCAGATTTTTCACAATATTTTTCCTTTTTCTTTCCATGGTTCCTGCCTTAAGATTCATCAAAATATTTGCCTTTACTTCATCATAGTTTCCAAATCTTTTAGCTTTAGTATCAATCTCCTCTGCTAGGAGTGTTGTGATAGCTATTGATGCTTCATCAATATTAACTTCATAGGGAAATGGCTCCAACCATGATACCCTAGGTGTCATAGCCTAAATATATGTGTAGTCTGTATCCACTAAGAAACATATCTCATCATAGTGCTTCTCCACAAGTGAATTGGGAATTCTGGTCCTCAAACTCATTCTCTTTTTGAATTCCACAAAATAATTTCCCATAATACCATTGAAATTGCTGCCTAATTTATGAATACATTCACTAATCTGTAAAGTGATGGGTCTTTCCTTCTTCCAAACAATATTTCCTAGTGTAGGAAATGACTTCTGTACATAGAAGAATATACATATTAACAAATAGCCAAACTTACATGATGATCTTTTGGCTTTCCTGATTGATAGTAAGTTCTCGTCTTGTTGTGTCAACTGCAACTCGTCAAGGTCATAGGTGTGATTCTTTTTTACTATCTTCCATGCCTAGTCCATGGTTGTACAGGGAACACTATCTAGTTGGATCGACTAATAGAACTTGTGTGCAGTCACTCTCACTCCAAAATCAAGTTCCAAGTCTATAATTATAGAGATAGTCATTCTTCTGTTGTTCCAAATAGCTCCTATGTTAGCTGCTATCTCTTCTTTACTTTGGTCTCTCATAGTCTATTTTCCACTAATAACAGGATACCCTGTAACTCGCTGGATAATATATTTTGTGATCTTTACTGGTTCATTGTCCATCCACATATGCATATTATGAACTCAGCTTAGGACAACCTTAATCCATTCATCCTTGAATTTTGTCAGAAAATCTAGGGCACGAGTTAACCCTTTGTCGACTAAATGTTTGAATTTGTCTTTCAAAATTCCATTCTCACACAAATTTTCATAGGAATTTCTCAATTCATTGTTGCCCACTTTGCCAATTTTAACCATGTAACAAGATCTTACATCATGAATCATAAGTACCTTTGGCGGGATCGATGAGAGGGCTCCATTTAAATCACTCAAAATTGCACTTTCTGGAACAGCACAAAAGCTTGGTGGTGCACATGCATCACTCCTTACTAGCTTAATTTGATTTAGATTCTCCTCCATTCCCTTAACTGGTGTGGAAGAACTTGCAGCCATAATCTCCTGAAGTTAGGGTTTGAGAATGAAGAACAGAGTCCTCAGCAAGCAATCACTTCTCACTATTTAACTTAGGGCTGCCAATGGCATGCTGACAAAAATTATTGAAACAAACTTCGCTAAGATCAAATCTGCAATTTCTTTGTTCATTCTGTAAATGCTAAAAATTGCAAGGTAAAAGTGAATAGTAAACCATTTGTCCTTATATAGACTTGAAAGGTCAAGGTAGGTAAGCATTAAATATTTTGCCTGTTAGGTTAGTGCAAGCCAGCTGTCATTGGCCAACTAACAAAACTTGCATACCACTTGGCTTACCACACTCAGCCATTGCATGACTTACTCGGCCAACCAACTTAGCACCTATAGTGCGGATAACTCTTATCGACACTTGTCACAAACATGTCCTGGTACATCTTATCATATGTAGATATGGACTTTGGCACTTTTGCATATTAGGAACTGATGTAAGATTTGAAATTTGAATGCAGTTCCTTACATACCTCTATTTCTCAGTTTGAGATGGTGTGATCATCTGATCCATTGGATTGGGTGACCTCGGCTTCAGTGGATTCACTACTGCTCAGCTCTATTTTCCTTACCCATGTTCAATTCATCTGTGCTCTCACTTCTTCAACAGTAGGAGTAGGAATTCTTGTCCTACACTCTCTCTTAGTGTGACCTATCTTTAAACAACTAAAACATACTAAGCTTCCATTCATCCAACTCTTAGATTTCCCTCTAACGTGTGTCTTTAAGAAATCTTCAGGTGCATGTCCATATTCTTCATAGTAATGACAACATTGTCTTGTATTATAATCCTAGTTGTAAGTGTTGCCTCTCTTAGATGCTTTTGTTTGTGTCTTTGATGTCCATTGTTGTTTAGCATTGGATCTATAGTCATGTGCCTTATGACCATGTTTCTGACACTTGTAACAATAACCATTAAATCTTGGTTTGGGGGTGCATCACTTTCTTCAGCCCAACATTCATGTGCTTTATGTCCAAATTTCTTGCAATTAAATTGTAACCATTAAACTTAGGTTTAGGATTGGACTTACCTTTCTTGCTTTGGAAAATGTTTTCTGTATGACCTGGTTTTCCACAGTGGTGGAAAATAGGCTTGTTGTGCTTTATCTTTGCATTCCTCCTTTCACCATTCTTAGATGATTCTCCTTTCTCAGCAGATGTCTTTGGTTTAGTGTGACCTAATCCAAAAGAATCTTTTGACCTTCTTGATGCTTCCATCAGATTCTCAAAATGAGTCAAAGCTTCATTAGGTTTATTCAACCTTTCATTAAGTTCCTTCTCAGATCTCAAATCATATTTCAATTGATTGTTCTCAGATCTTAGATTTATCATTTCCATGTCTTTCCTACTAATCTTCTAATTTGCAAGTAGCAGTTGATTTTCCATGTCAACCTGATTGATTGTCATCATCTACACATCATGTGTCCTTTCATCAAGTCTGACAGATATCACTCTTTTGTCTTCTTCTGCCATAGTTTTGTCATCTTCAGTTTTCTTCTTTTGTTCCAATACTTCACATAGTCTTACTGTCTGCATTTCTTGTTCTCTTTTCAAATTTCTAACTTCTTCACATAGTGCATTATTCTTTTCTAGTAGATCTACAATTTCTGCATCGCTCTTAGTAGAATCTTCATTCTGAAATAGATTTGCAGTGACATCTTCCTGGTAATAAGTATCATTCATTTGTTTGGACAAATATTTCCTAGCTGTCAATGATTTCTTAAATTCTTGTCTTGCTATCTCAAGCTGATGTAATGCTAGTTGGATCTCAATCTTCTGATTCTCAATGACTTTTCTCAACTTTTAAACCTCCATCTCAAGATCTATACTCACAAGCTGATTGAAAGCTTTTGTAGGTGAACTATGCTCTGATACTAATTTTTGGAAGTACAAGAATGGGAAAGCAAGATACTAAGAGGGAGGTGAATCAGATCTTCAAACTAAACCACTTAAAACAAATTGATCCACATTCATACATATATGAAATTAACCTAACATCAGATAGCATCCATAACATCAAATATGTAACTCATAACACAAAATTTTGGTAACCTAGAAACCCAAATAGGTAAAACTGGGGTGGGGATGACACCCACAAAATTTTCACTACTACAGCAATAAAGTGTGTTTGTTAGGGCTACAAAATTTTGATTTCAATATGCAATCTACCTAGTTAAAGGTCTATTATGTCAAGAACTAAAGATCTTTACAATCTATCTTGTTAAAGGATTTCAACTTATAGTAAAGTAAGCACTCGACTAAGAGATTTGAAATGGTCTGCTAAAACCACTCTATTAAGAGATTTAACTTGATACACCTGTTAGAATGTTCCAAGTAGTGATCCTTTTTTATGCACTCATATGCTGATGATGGATCTTCTCCTTTTAATAACTTCTGTGATCTCTCAATCTGATATGTCTTTACTCTGCTTTTCACTACTCTATCATTCTTCTTGATCTAGGATTCTTCTCATAATGACTTATTGTTCATCTCTCATGAACACACAACCCTTCTTTGTATTTCTCTTTCTCTCACACACTCTCTTTTAGGGTTAGAAGCCATCTTATTATATCTTTTTCAGATCTAGATCAACGATCAAGATCTTTTGTTTATACCTCCAAAGCATTATGATTTCTTTATTGGCTCCATGTCATGCATAGTATAAAACAATTAAATGTGAAATTAACTCCGTAGACAAATATTAAATGCATACAAATGTCAGCTTAGATCTCATACAAGTCAGCCTCAACCGTTTACATCAAATTTTGAATTAATTTTGACATGTATGCAAAAATTGTTCTACTTGGAACTAAACATCTCTGACGCTTGGCACTTAATATTCTACTCGAATCGGCGTGATGTAACTTGGCAACCTAAAACTTTCTTGGCAATGTTGCTCGGCCTTGAATGTTTAGCTCAGCCACAGTGATAACCAACTAAAACTGCCTAAGTAAATGACTAAGTGTGGGTCACTAATCATTAATAGATCTTAGGGATTAACAAGTTGTACCCTTAATCTAATCAGGAAACTAGGTCTCTCAGAACAAACCATTGATTCATGAAGTAAAATCACTATCAAAGCTTATGATGAGGAAGAAAGATCCTCTAAAGTTCTTATTGATTTACCCATCAGAATCAGACCGGTTGAAATAAATGTCATATGTCAAGTTCTAGATCTACCCTTGGCCTACAACATACTGTTAGGGATACCTTGGATCCATAAAATACAAGCAGTACCCTCTACTTACCACTAGTGCATAAAATTCCCACATAATGGGATGGATGTGATGATTCTTGCAGATGCCAATTATACTTACAACAATGTTAAGGAAGGTAGTATGGTCCCACATAACAAGGAAGCTCCAAATGAGATCATCCTTGAGATTACAAAATACATGGTTATGAAAGGCTTTAGAAAGACCTTAAAACTTGAAGAAAATGGTATGGGAGAATACAAGCTAGACATGACCCCATTAGTGACAGGACTTCCATTGTCACCAAAATCATATGGGAAACCATCCCCATCTTTCACACCCACTACATCCAAAAAGCTAGAAATTCACAAAGAAACTGGTATGGTTAAAGCATCTACCTCCCAAGGGGGTGACAGTGAAGAACAAGCAGTCTTGGCCTTGATTTACCAGGGGGAACCCAAGGAAACAGAGGTAAAACATGTGGAAATATCCCCAGAAAAGTATGGTAAAGTATACGATATACTCAAACAAATGGGTTATAAAGGAAAAGGACATTTACGAGACAAAGGAAAAGGCCTTATTGAACCTTTACACATGGAATTCAGGGATACCAAAGATAAAATAGGGCTAGGTTTAAATAATAAAATTGAAGACCCTTCTTCAAGGGATAGTCTGATCTATGACGATGAAAGTGATAAAGAAGAAGAAATAGAACTAGAAGAATGGTCCTATGAGAGATTATTACATAGTGGCACAACAAATCCCAAATATCAAGGAGAATGATATGTACCAAGATTTGAGGTACCACAAAACACTCATATCCCTTTGTTCACACCAGCTACTATTCAAGAGGTAGAAGCAACAGCAGAAGACCATCCAGAGGTGCCATTGATAGAAATAGCTACTGAAGACACACCTTGACAATAGGATTCACATCCTAACTGGGGGTAGTTAGTCACAATTTCACATGTCCTTGATTTACCACACTTTGATCTATAAGTGGCTAATAGAGTACATCAGGTAACTATTGTTGAATTATTGAATAGGTCTGATGATGAAATAATAGACTCCCATGATTATGAGTCGGATGATCTATCTATTGCTACATAGGACATTGAAATAGATGTGATTCACATGTTTGTAGATCCATCAAAATACAAAGAGCATTCTAACCCCACCTCTAACAATGTTGATATTCTTGAAGCAGAGGAGGTACTCCTTCCCCAACTTGTTAATGAAGAAACTAGTATTTTCCTAGACCTAGAAGAAATTCAAAGGCTACAAGCTAGGAGCCTCCTTGTATGGAGAGATGAAGATGAAATTTCTACTAATGAGTCACTAGATTTCATTCCGCATATCACTAACAATGACTTTGATAATGATGATATGACTCTTATTGATCTAAACATTGACGAGATAGACTTAACAGAACATGTCATGTCAGTTAATAGTCGTGATGTTGATGTGATGTTGTCCTTCCCAAGACTTGACTCCTTGTCTTTAATAAACCCAGACCTAATTGATTGCACTAATACCAATCCTACTCCTATCCTCGACTTCCCTAATGACTACACTTTGGCTTTCTATCTAAATGCTTGTGAACCTTACCCTTCTTCAACCAATGCAAGGAGCGTGAACATGTCACAAGAGGATATCAAGTTTCTCAGTCACAAATTGAAAAATAAAAAGAAGAAAAGAACTAATGGTGAAAACCACGTTGTGGTAGTGTCAGATTCTAAAATAGTAAAAAAAAAGACATATCCGATGGTGAAAACTTCTCAGAGGCACCAAAAGATGAGATTCTTGATATCCTCCCTAAGAACTTTGAGGAAATATTTTCAATTTTGATAGAACCAACACAACCAGTTAACTTGGGTAAAGCTGAAGTTCCTCAAATTGTTCACCTAGCACAATCTTTGTCAGATGAGGAAAAGACACAATTCATAGAGTTCCTGAAAGAGAAAAAGATCAACTTTGCATGGTCTTACACCGATATGCCTGGGCTAGATCCTGAATTGATAATGCACCATTTATCTATAGCTCCTGGGATCAAACCCATAAAATAGAAACTAAGAAAGATGCATCCTCATGTTGCATTACTAGTAAAAGAGGAGCTAGAAAAATTATTAAAAGTTGGATTCATCAAAGTCATTGCTTACACAGGATGGATTTCTAATGTGGTCCCAGTATCTAAATTAGATAAATCTATTAGGATCTGTATAGACTTCAGAGATTTAAATAAGGCATGTCCTAAAGATGATTTTCCACTACCTAATATTGATATGATCATAGACCTCACAGCAGGCTACCAAATGTACTCACTAATGGATGGTTTCTCAGGCTATAATCAGATTAAAATTACTCCTGAAGATCAAGAGAAGACCGCATTTACATGTGCATGGGGAACCTTTTTCTAGAACATTATGTTGTTTGGGTTAAATAATATAGGTGCTACATACCAAAGAGCTATGACCACTATATTCCATGATATGATGCATAAAAACATGGAGGATTATGTGGATGATACCTTAGCTAAATCAAAAGAAAGGAATACTCATATTGAAGACTTACAAAAAATATTGGATTGCATGGAGCAATTTCAACTCAGGCTCAATCCAAGAAATGTGCCTTTGGGGTCCAATCAGGGAAGCTCCTAGGATTTATTGTCTCAACAAAAGGAATAGAGGTAGACCTTGAAAAAGTCAAATCTATACTAGAAATGACTCCTCCACGCAACATTAGTCAAATGAGGAGATTACAAGGGAGACTCCAGTAAATTAGGAGGTTCATGTCACAACTGGTAGACAGAGCACAACCCTTTACCAAATTTCTACATAAAGGCATCACCTTCAAATCGGATGAACATTGTGAAGCCAACTTCAGAGAATTAAAAGAGTACCTAGCTACTCTTCCTATTCTTATGGCACCCATCCATGGAAAGCCATTACTCCTATATATTTCAGCTAGAGCCACATAACTAGGAGTATTGCTAGCACAAGGGGATGAGACTAAAAAGGAAAGAGCAATCTACTATATCAGTAGAACACTAGTATCTTATGAGCTCAATTACAGCATAATTGAAAAATCTTGCTTAGCAGTTGTCTTTGCATCACAAAAAATTAAGGCATTATATGCTATCACATACAGTAAGGCTTATTGCAAATACAGATCCTTTGAAGTACCTCATAAGAAAGATAGAATTAACAGGGCGTCTGGCAAGGTGGGTCCTCATTCTAAGCAAATTTGACATTGAGTATGTGGACAGATGAGCTATTAAAGGACAAGTCCTCACAGATAAACAAGCTAATTCACCACTCCAAGATGATGAACCTTTAAGAATTGAGTTCCCTGACGAAACAATCATGCATCTAACTGAGTATCCATGGAAGATTTACTTTTATGGTTCTTTCATGCAACAAGGCTCTGGAGCAGGGGTTCTATTCATAACTCCTAAAGGCTACAAAATACCCAAGTCTTACAAATTAATGTTTCCATGCGCAAATAACATTTATGAATATGAGGCATTGTTAAATGGTCTTAAACTTTCTATGGAATGGAACATTATAGAGTTTCATGTGCATGGTGACTCCCAACTCATTATAAATCAAGTCAATGGAGACTATCAGACAAAATATGAGAAGTTGATGCCCTACAAGAAACTGGTTGATGACCTAAAGAAATACTTTGTCTTTGTCACATTCCAGCAGATGCCCAGAACAGAGAATAAAGTTGTAGATGCTATGGCTACACTAGCATCCATGTTACAATTGGAGGAACATCAATTCCACTATGACGTCTTGGTGGAAGAATTATCCTACTTAACCTTTGATACCCCTGAATACCAAGTAATTTGTGCTCTAAACGCCCAATACAAATCTCAGTATACTAAGATCATTGCTTACCTAACTGACCAAATTATTCCCAATGATCTATCAGGAAATGAGAAATGAGCCTTGATTAGGACATCATCACATTATGTCCTCATTACTAATAAATTATATAGATGAGATCTTGATGGTACACTTCTTATATTTTTAGAACATGAAGATTCAAATCATGCATTAAAAGAAGTCCATGAAGGTGTATGTGGATCACATTCAAATGGCTTTTCATTAGCTAAAAAACTATTCAAAGTAGGCTATTACTGGCCTACAATGGAAAAAGATGATATTCAATTTTCCAAAACATGTCATAAATGCCAAACACATGGAAATTTTATCCATGATCCTGCCAGAGAACTCATCCCCTTCATAACACATTGGTCATTTCAGCAATGGGCCTTTGACTTGGTTGGGCAAATACATCCTAATTCTTCAAGTGGACACAAGTTCATCATTACGGCCACTGCGTATTTCACAAAGTGGGTCAAATCCATGCCACTAATCAAAGCCACTGGCAAACAAGTGGCTATGTTCATCTTGAACTACATTATTTGTAGATATGGGATACCCTCTTCAATTGTAACAGACAATGGGGGCCAATTTAAAAACCAAGACATCAAAGACCTTTGCACATAGTTCCACATGACTCAACATTGCTCAATCTATTATCCTCAAGGTAATGGATAGGCTGAGGCATCTAATAAGAATATTCTCAAGATCCTACATAGAACTATGAGTAATTCTGGTAGATACTGGCATTTACAACTAAATCCAGCACTTTGGGCCTACAAAACAAGCATTAGAACACCAACTAGAGCCACGCCATTTGTTGTAGTCTATGGCACTGAAGTAGTACTACCTATTGAGGTTGAAATCCCATCTTTGCAGGTATCTTTACAAGGTCTTGTTACTAATGAAAAATATTGCATCGATAGGGTGAATGCACTATAATTACTTGATGAGCGCAGGCAACACGTGTTTGATCATCTGAAAGTGTACCAAAAATGCATGTCAAAAGGTTACAATAAAAAGGTCAAACCATGACAATTTCAAATGGGGGATCTCATTCTGAAAGAGAATCCTAAGAACTACCCTAACAAAGAGAAGAAAGGAAAGTTTGAACCAAATTGGCTAGGACCTTATGTCATTACTGTGACTTTTGGGACTGGATCCTATCAGCTCGCTACACTTGAGGGAGATGTCCTTCCAGATCCTATCAATACTCTACATTTGAAGTGATTCCATGCTTAATAACTAGTTAGCAAAGCCTATACAGTAAAAATCTCAGAAAATACTAAAAAAATCATAAAATTGGTCCTAAAGAAATCCAAAAAATAGTGGAAAAAGTCCTAAAGAAAGGTATCTTAGGTGAAAACCTGGAAAATAGACGCCTTGGTACTACAAAAATATTCAAAAAGGAAAAAATAACAAAAAAAAAATTGAAAAAGAGAAAAGTACCTTGATGAAAACCTGGTAAAATAGGCATCTTGGTAGAAAAAAGGAGAAGCTTTGCTAAGTGGTGAAAACCTGGCAAAAAGGCATCACTTATATTATGTGCTCTATCTATCAATGCATTGCTAATACTAATCCTTCATGATTACACCTGTGCTATGGGTTGACTCTGTTTCCTTACAAATATCCTACCCTTGCTTGGGATTTGCCTACATTTTCTGTCTTAGGGATCAAATCCCTCTGCACTAGGGGAATCTTTGCTAGCATGTTAGGTTATGTCTGCTAGGTCATCCTAGGATGGTTTTCCTTCCAACATAATGCTTCTCGATACTTGCACCAAAATGTCACTTTCATGAAACAAGGGTGTCTCTTTACCAACCACCTATCTGGCACAAACATTGCACTCACATAAAATAGTGTCCCTAAGCACTACATTGGATTGCATATAGAGAAAGGGTTATACACAGAGATGGAACACGTATTGCTTAAAATTCTAAATTTTGATTGATGAATCTCTACTGCGCTTGAAAAATGAATCAATAGTATTTTTCAAATACTACTTAAGCACACAATTTGATCTTGGTTTGATTATGACTCTTTTATGTATCGATGATGTTTTAACTAGGGGCATCTAAGTAGTTATAAGTTTTCTATGATTGATTCTCAATTGGTGGTTGTTACGTCTTCCAAGTTACTCCATGATATCTATGCAAAGACAAAGAGTCGCAAGGACGGGGGGCATAACATTTTCTTGGTTTTCTATGTATGGTGATTGTTCCAAATGATCCTATAAATTTCACCTAACTTAGATGTTTATGGTAAGAGCTGCCAACATGAGTGGATAGCCGCATATATCTCGATCTTTGTTATGTGTAAACCACGGTGAGGTTGAAACAATTTCCATGTCTATTTTCTAAAAACTCATATTCTCACTAAAGTGTACAAAACATAATGTACCCAAGGATATGAGTTTTCAAGTTCATTATGGGTCCAATATCTTACCTTACACAGATTCTGATATAATAAAAGGAAGATGACTAAATTGTCATCCTGGCTTCTATGCCTTGACGCCTAAGTCTATTTCCTACATTGCATCTAATAAACATAGTATTCATACTTTCATAATATCAGTGGATATTAGTGATTTTTGTACTATCAAGTGGTATCTATTCCGAAAAGCACCCAATGATGATAAAAATGTTACAATATCTACAACTCAGTGACAAGTCCTAAGAGTCTGCATATAGCTGGATTTAGAGATTGCATGATTCATTTTAACTAAGCAAGAAACAATATAAGGGATTTGCGATCAAAATGATTTCTAAATTCATTCCTAAATCCAAGTTAATTACATCATCAAACTATTACTGATATCAATGTCATTGCATATCCATAACATATATTCTACATTCATATATAAAAAAGAGAAAATACAAAAACAAAGTACTCAAGCATTGTATTTCACTCCACATCCTAAAAATTCATCCATACATTTACCTGCATAAAGAAAATATAAAAAACATACATTTTCATATTCATTTAATATCATTTGAAACACATTCACATCAGTAATCAATCCCAAAGCATAAATGATGTCATCATCTAATCTAACTCATCATGTGACCAAGATAAACATACATCACATGTGCATCAACATCTATCAAAACAAAAAAGAACCCATGAACATGTCAGAATCAAGAAAAGTTGCAATAGATATATATCAAATCATGGAACGGATCAAAAATATGGAACTATCTACAAAATGAGTATTCGAATATCAGTATGAATCATATATACATGTATGAATGTCATGATACAAAATAATGGTCCCATAAGGGTCCACATATATAATATGATCTCACAAAAATAGTACAAAAGGATGCATCATGTCTGAATTCCCCCCTCTCCCTGATCTGGAGGAGGAGGTAGTGGTACAAATGGAGTCGCTGGTGGTGGCATAGCCCCCTGTGACTGTTGGGCCAACCATGAAAAAGATATGGCTCTCTGCCCCTCTTGAACTATTGCATGATATAGAGTGTAGTAATATGTAGCTCTTTGGCCCTAATGAATGGTGATACGAGCCTGTGTATCTCTCTTGGCCTTGAGTCTCTCAAGTTGTGCATCTCTGTCACCAGTAATGCATCTACTATAGTAATCCTGGCCTCTAATGCACTGATCCTAGCCCTAAGTTTCTCTCGCTCCCACTCACACTATGATAAAGGATCTCCATCACTACCATAACCCATACCTGTATCCTGCCCTGAGGGCCTATCCTGTGGCCTGTCTCATGGCCTCTACTGCTATTGCTACTATATCTGTTGTCTCTTCTTCTCTCCTGTGAATAAAGGCCCTAGATCCATCTGAGGAGCAACAAATCTAAACCAAGTGCGCCTACCACTCCAACTACCACTAGCACCACCACTACCACCCACTGCTCCTCCACCCTTGTCATCTCCACCATCATCATCAATATCTAGACACTGTCCTATGTCTGGAGTAGGATTTCTACCATCTCATCCACCATCTCTGCCTCCGTCCCTACCTCTGACTCCCATATCCCTCTGTGCTCCTCCTCTGTTTCTGACAGGATGATCCTCGGCAGGATCATAATCTAAAGGGTCCTCAATCTGAGGAACCGCCTCTACTGGATCTGTAAACCGGGGCACTGGGTATTATATGCACCCTAAAATGGTCGCCTAGACTATGGACCCTCATTCTTCAATTTATCAAATGACCAGAATCAATTTATCAAATTCCTGAATCAATGCTCTACAACATTTTTAATTCAAATCAATTTCCTTGATCAAATCATAATTAATTTAATTATTTCAATATTTCCTAAGGTTTGATCATTTTTTCAATAATATTATTTAATTAAAAGAAAACATTTTTTTTATTAAATGAAATAATCTTATTTAAATAAAAGAAAATATCTCTTAAATGAAATAACCTTATTTAATTAAAATATCCCTTTTTAATTAAATGATTTTATCTTATTTAATTAATATCCCTCTTTTGATTAAATAATCTTATCTTATTTAATTAAAAGAAAATTCTTCTTTAATTAAATAAAATCCCCACTTAAAGCTCTCTTTTTGATGAAAAAAGAAATAAATCAAATAAATAAATAAATAAAACTCCTTTTTCTCCACACATTCCTAAGTGGTGGGATTTTTCCTCTTACTTTCCTTTTTAAGGATTTATCCCACATTGCTCTTGAGGATGCATTTTCTCTCCACACTTTCCTTTATAAGGAGCCCTCTCCTTCTCATTTTAGAAAATCAGAAGGGATCAAATCAGAGATATAGAATTTTTATGTATTGTTATGCTGCAGGTTTGGAGAGCAATTTTGGAGGAGAATTTGATCCTTTTGGCTTGGATATTGCAACTTCTCTCTTCTTTTCTTCTTCTTCTTGCATCCATGGCTATTCATGTAGATTAGATTCATATTAGATTAAATTCATTTTTTCTTCCATAGATTAAGCTTGCATATTTCCTTTCATAGATTAATCTTGCATTTTTATTTCCTTTCATAGAATAATCATGCATTGTTATCATATAGATTAATTTCCTTTCTTGCATTGTTATCATATAAAATAGCTTTCATTTTCATGCATACTTGATGATCATGGAGACTAGCATTCTTGCTTTTCCTCTTTGAATCTCTCATTTTATGGTGTACTTGCATGAGCACAAACAAGGTCAATCTGAGGGCCTACATTAAAAACCCTTGCACTCCATGAATAGAGAGCTATGAGTCACCATTCAAGACCTCATTCTTGAGCAATATTGAATATAATGACTCATAGAAGTGTGACACATTTTTATCACAGTCTCATCTTTGCAAGATATCCTTCTGAACAACTGGCATCGGCTACATCGAGCCAAAGATCCCATGGCACGACTACCATCTCTACAATAGCCCTCTGAGTAGTCTCATAATCCAACTGTCATCCCCAAAGTGGTGTCTCATCATGTATCCATGCATATAATGTAAGGTCCTGACATCTACCCTGTAATCAACCATACTACCTTAGCACTCGTGTAACCAAGAATCTCTCAATGATATACTTGGCCCTACCAATGAGGTACCTATTCTGGAAAAAGTATGGCATCTACTGCCTATCTGATTTCCACTCCTCACAATCTAGGTACAGTCTCCATACCACTATTTTCATATCATCAAAAAGGTGACACCAGTACTCTACCTTTCCTAGATGGGGCTGCTAAATAATACATGAGTACATATAAACATAAGGTTGCTCTGGTGCTCACTGCCTGTCCACTATCAGCCGTGTAACTGGGATGTGCTCCCAGGCCTAGATCTAAAGAATTAAAATACCAAATATCATGCTTTGGGTATGATGGTACACAATCTCATCAAGCTCTCTATACATATGAGCCCATATGCAGCTACCCCATGTGAATCTTCATCTAGCAATGACCATCTGCTCAAGCATATCAACCTAGCCAACCATGAATCTGTGTTGTCCTTAGTCGAGCATAAGGATGCCTCCAATTAACCTAGTTAAGTACACAAGAAGACTCTCATAGTGATGACACATGTAATTCCATGTCAAATATCGATGAGAAATACTATCATCCTGAAAGAATCATTGGGCAGTAGAAATGGATGTCGCAGAAGTAGAGTCAAACAGGACCTCTCAGCCCATCACGGGCACTCTCAAATTTGCCACACATCCTCCAGAGTAATGGTCATCTCTCTAGTAGGGAGATGGAAGGTGTTGTGCTCTGGATGCCATCTCTTGGCTAGAGAAGTCAACAAACCTTGATTTACCATAATATCAGGTAAATCCATCAACATCGATAAGCCAACATGGGAAACTAACTCTAGCTCATCGGATGTCAACAACCGTGAAAGAGCTAACACTCAAGTAGGATAGGGGATCCAGAATGAAACCACCTCAAATAGAAACTGTTCAAAAGATAGTCATTGCAAAAAAGTTCAAAATCAGTGATCTATCTAAAAAAGTTATACAGAAAACCTATCAGCTAAATGTTTTCATGGTCAACAGGAGAAAATTAGTCAAACTAAGAATGTAACTATGTCACAAACCAAAAATGACCCTATTTTTACAGGGTGTGATCCTATTTATTGGATGCAATCCCACATTTCCAAGATGCGATGCAGCATATGGGATACAACCCTATTATCACAAGAATCAACACGGGCTTCTATGTGCGACCCTGTTCTAACAAGGTGCAAAAACTAGCAAATTTAACCAAAATTTACAAAATGTGACATAACGGGGTGTGATCCTGAATTTACCAGATGCAACCCAGGATTTTTGGTAACTACTGGAAGCAATGTGGGATTGACCAGAAGTGATGTAGAATATGGGATGCAATGCAAAACTTAAAAGGCTATAACTTAAGCAAAAATACATTAAAATAAAAACTAGAAATTTTAAAAGCTAGGTTTTCAGATACTTACTGGAGGTGGGTAGTCAGCTGGACGATGATATCGATGGCCAAGCTCAAAATGATGCCTACTCATGGGGACCACCATCTTCTCTATAGAGCTCTCTAAATTACCAAGGATGCATGTGAAAATAAATAGTTAAAAAGTGATTTTTGAGATATATATTGGACTTTTTCAGCTATTTAGGAGTTCTAAAACTCCTCCCAGACAACTAAAACTCCATTTATGTTCTCTTTTTTATCAATCAGGAACAAAATCGAAGGTAACTACACCATTTTACACAATACAGTATAATTTTTTGCAAAAGTTCCTAAAAATGCAGAATTGCTCCATCTATTTTGAAAATCATTTTTCCAAGTTCTATATCATCAAAATTGCACATTTCATCCAAATCTTGGTTAGACATCATTTTATTAGACTCAAAAATCACATTTTTTACATAATTAACTTGGTACTCGTGTGTTTACTCTTAACACACCTTCATTTATTCACTTCTTCTAAACCAATCTTACTTGACCTAACCATTCACCGCAAGTGATATATCATTTCAATAGAGGGATTTTATTTTTTTCCTTCGATTTCATTCCCGAGGGGGCATGATCACACTATCATCAATCAAATTCTTGCTCAAAACAACATTAAAATGACTTTGTTATCAAAAAACTAAAAGGCACAATGGCTCCTTGACTAAGTTGGAACTGTTGGATCGAAGGCTTCGGTTCTCACAAGCTAGATATCCTATGTCTACTTTTTCTTAGATTCTCATTAAAGCTCCTGACAGGTTCATACTAACTTTTGGATGAGAACCAAGTTTGAAATCAGTATTATCAATCTTTGGACAACAACCAAGTTTAGAATTGGTATCTTTAAGATCTTTGCTTATTGACCTTGTTCCATCAAGTTCAAATTCAATTCTATTAGTTTAGTTCAATCAAGTGTGAGACTGATCTCATTGGGCATCTCATTTGATCATGAGTGAAATTCTCAAACTTTCTGAAGTCAACATCAAAAACTTTCTTTGAATCAAAATGCTGCTCGCACATCAAGTCAAAGAGGGGCAAATGTAACCACCCTAATTTGGTCTGCTCTAACCATAGACCCTATTTTTCCTAAGTATGATCATACCCCCAATTATGTCAAGACAACTCTTCAATCAGTTGGCATAATTCATTCAAATCAGATTTAATTTCCTAAGTGATTTAATCAATAAATGTCATTAATCACCTTAGCCAATCAAAACCAATCAATTCAATTCAATTCAATACAAATCAAAATATGGCTAAGGTAATTAATTTAAAGGGAATTAAATAAAATCCCTATTATACCTCATCACTTGCAAAATCCTATTCCCTAGCCTAAATTAATCTAATTAATTGGTTATAGTCCTAATTAATTATCTAAAGCAATCAAAAGCTTAAATAATTAATTTATCTATTTTTAAATGAATAGATTAAATATAATTCATTTTATTAATATTCCCTCTAACCTAACCTACCTCAACCACCTTAACCCTGGGTTCAAACTAATCCCAACCCCTTCACACATACTAAGCCTACTTCTAATCTTAAATTCATCCTAACTCACTTCCTAATGATGTCACATTCCTAATTTTGTGATTGGGAATTCAACCCACTCCCAAAAGTCAAAATTATCAAGCTTGACCCTAAACCCTCACCCATGCTTCTTAAACCCTCACCATGCCTCTTAAATTCTCTCATTTAATGCATATTCCCCTCACTAATACCTCATTCATGCTCCCCTCATTAATGCCTCTTACATCCACCATTAATGTTCTTACACCTCCATTAATGGCTTCCTCTCTCCTCTCACTCTCAAATTCTTCTATAAATAGGATGAATTTTGAGCACAAATGACCCTTAATTTTTAGAGTTGAAAGCATTGTTATGCTATTGAGATTATTTTGAAATCATGTTGCATCTTAGCTTTGTCATTATGCATTGTTATTATCTTCATTCTTAGATCTAATATGCATGTTTCTTAATTATCTAGATTAGTTTTTACTCAAATATTTCATTCTTAGGTTGTATATGTCACTGATTTGTGCATAATCTGAGGGCATAATTATTGTATTCTTCAAACTCCTCCTAGATAGGAAGCAATAGATCGGTTTTAGTGATTTACATGAAACCCTTTCTGTTTATGCTTTTTCACTAATATAATGATCTATTGAAGTGTTGTGTCTTTCTTAAAAGGTGCATAAAATCACAGACACAATAGCTACAGAAAATGCTTTGCATAGGTCATCATAACCAGTGAATAATATGTCATCAACAAATATCTTTGCTAACAATATTTTGTTTTGTGGTCCTTTTTTGATGTACAGGATATTGTTATCATTGGTTCTATAAAATCCAATACTTATTAGATAGCTATGAAGTCTTTCATACCAGGCTCTAGGCGCTTGGTTTAGTCCATAAAATGTTTTGTGTAGCTTGCAAACCATATTCCTTCTACTAGGATCAACAAATCCTTCAAGTTTTTCAATGTAGACTTCTTCTTCTAGGATTCAATTCAAAAATGCAAATTTCACATCCATTTGATATACATTGTATCCTTTATGTGTAGCATATGCCAGAATATTTTTGACTCCTTCAAGTCTTGAAACAGGAGCAAACGTTTCTCCATATTCAATAACCTCTTCTTGAGAATATCCTTTACAAACTAGGCTGGCCTTGTTTCTAGAAACTTTACCATTTTCATTCATCTTATTTCTAAAAACCCACTTGGTTCTAATCACATTCTTGTCCTTTGGCCTAGGCACAAGAGTCAAAGTTTTGTTCTTCTTAATCTGCTCAATTTCTTCATTCATTGCCTCTATCCAAATTTCATTATTCAATTTCTTTAACAATTATAGGTTCAAATTCACTTAGTAAGCATGTACCTTTGAGTTTGTTCCTTGTCATTACACCTTTTGTCTGATCTCCAATTATCTTCTTAGGTGCATGATGCCTTTCAACATATTTTGAAAGTACTGGATCCTTCAGTCTAGAATCTGGACTTGATCCACTAGGTCTGGCATTTGCAAACATTATTTCATGTTCCTCTGTCTGATGCTTGGGTTCCACTATCTGTGACTCAGTTCCCTTTGTCTGTGACTCAGGTTCCTCTATCTATGACTCATTTCTCAGCTTTTGACTTGGTTCCCTCTATCTGTGACTCGGTCTCTTCTACCATCATCTTGGGTTGCACCGTTTGTGATAGTATATTTAGTGGTTGATAGTTTTGTTTCCCAATCACCATTGCTCGAGTCATAGGTATAGTATTAGGTTCATGATACATAAAGTTCATGTAGTCTTCATGCTCTTTACTACTTTTCTCTTCACATTTTTCTACAAACTCATCAATCTTGACATGTACACTTTCTATGACTTTATGAGTAGTAAGATTTAGACATTTGTATGCTTTGCTTTTACATGAGTAATCTAGGAATATTCCTTCATCGCTTTTTGCATCTAGTTTTCCATTTCTTGCTTCCTTCAAGATGTAGCATCTACTTCCAGATACTTTGAAATAATGAACATTAGGTTTATAGCCATACCATAATTCAAAAGGTGTCTTGTTACTACCTTTCTTTAGTTGAACTCAGTTCAGGGTGAACATTATAGTGCTGATGGCCTCCTTCCAGTATTTGGCAGCAACATTCTTTTCAGTCATTAAGGTTCTAGCACAATCCATGATGCATCTATTTCTTCTCTTTGCTATTCTATTTTTTTGTGGTGTACCAAGGGCAGATACTTGTCTTTTGATTCCTCTCTCATTACAAAATTTATTTAACTCATTAGAAATTAATTCTCCTCCTCTGTCAGATCTTAGGGATTTTAGTTTCTTTCTTGTTTCCTTTTCAACTCTTGTAAGATACTATTTCAATCTCTAAAAAGCTTCTGATTTCTCTCTGAGAAACATGATAGTCATCATTCTAGAATGATCATCAACAAATAGAATAAAATACTTCTCTCTAGTATAGCTTGTTGTTCTAATTGGTCCACATAGGTCAGTATGTACCAATTTCAAGACTTCATCAGTATTTTAATTCTTTCTTTTGAAACTTGTCTTCCTCATCTTTCCAATTTGACATTGTTTGCATATTGCTAACTCGGGATTCTTCAAAATAGGAATACCTCTGACTCTCTTGTTCTTTCTTATGTTTACCAAATTATCAAATTTTATAGGACACAACCTTTTATGCCATAACCAACTTTCTTCTACTTGTGCAATAAATCATGAACCTTCAATGAGATCAAGATAGAATAGATTACTTTTTGTTTGTCTACCAGTTCTAACTAGGTTCCCTTTACCATCCAGGAGCTTGGCCTTACCATTCATGAATTCTACCTTGAAGCCAATTTTTTTTATTTGTGCTACACTGAGTATATTTCTCCTCAATCCTTCAACCCAATAAGCATTAGCACATTTGATTCCTTCTGTCAGAATAATGCAACCTTTTCCTCTTACGGGGCAACGTTCATCATTCCCAAAAATGACACTCCTACCATCATAGTGTTCAAGATGTTCACACTTTTTCTTATCACCATTCATGTGATGAGAACAACCACTATCAATTATCCATGTGTCATTTTTATTGATGTGTGAGAAAAGTGATGTCTTTTCATCTTCTTCATCTCACTCATCCTTAATAGCAATATAAACCATTTCTTCTTCTTCATCACTGTCAGAATCTTTAGAAATATAACAAGACTTCTTATGTTTATCATTGTAGCTTTTGTAGTTCTTGAAATCTTTCTTTCCTTTGAATTTGTTGAACTTTTTCTCATCTTTGTCTTCTTTGTTCGGACACTTTGCAGCAATGTGACCAACCTCATTGCATGAAAAACAAATCAATGGTATCTTTCCTCTGTATTTTCTTTTGTGGCTCTTCTTGCAAGTAATGCTTCAATGATGTCAAGATCTTCATCATCATATTCATCATCACTATCACTTTCAGTCTTCTTCCCTTTTGAGTATGTATCCTTCTTACCAAGGTTCAATTTCGCTTTGAATGCAGACTTAAGATTGATAGAGCTAGGAGAGTAATTGTCAAAGTTGTCTAGCTCAAAATTTGTAAGCCTTCCCACTAGTGTATCCAGAGTTATATCTTTATTGCACCTCATATCTTGAATAGGTGAAACTCTAATAGCATAGATAGGAAGTAAAGTTCTTATTACCTTGTTGACTACTGTTGTATCTTCAATTATTCCACCTGCAGATCTGATGGCACTCACAACCTTCTTGATTCTTTCACTATATATTGTAATGTCTTCTCCTTCTTTCATTTTCATTTCATCAAATTGTCCTCTTAGACTTTCTGCTTTGGCTCTCTTTACATTTGCATCTCCTCCATGAATGTCCTATAATTTCTTCCATATATCATAGGCTATAGGGTACTCCTTGACTTCATCAAATTCTGAGTAGCTGAGTGAAGAAGCTATATCAATCATCATTATTTTATGAAGCTTCTATTCCACATTCATAGTCCTTATTTCTTGTACATATTTTCTTTCCAAAAATTGCAAACTAGCATCTCTAATAGTACATAGATGTAGCTTCATCAGCTCCCGCCATGCTAGGAAGTTGTATTTGTTTATCTTTGGGATCTCCCTTCTATAAGACATCTCTGATCTTTAGCTTAGGCCTTAAAACCTTCTCTGAAAGCACTTGAAGCTCTGATACCATTTGTTGGAAATGAGATAAGTAACTAAGATGGGAGGGGTGAATCAGTGACTTCAAAACAAATCATTTGTCCCTTAGATGTCTTAAATACTTTAACATTGTTACTCGGTTAATTAAGATATTCTTCTGTAACTCGGGTGTCAAAGAAATATTTATAATATCCAATGCAATTATACTTTAGAGATTAAGTGCAAAAATATAAAGCATAAAACAAATAACATATACACAGGTGACACCAAGATTTAACGTGGAAACCCAGTATGAGAAAAACCACCAATGTAAGTAGTTATTGTTTTTCACTCTTCTAAAGTGAGCCCTGTTAGAAGCCAACCCTATTAAAGGTTAAAATAACACACTATTAGGTGTGATCTTGTTAAAGGATTTAATCACCCTGTGAGGAGTGGCCTCGTTAGAGGTCTTCAACACTTCAACATAGAAATGCTACCTTGTGTGAGGATTTACAAAAGACTGTTAAGTCTACTCTGTTAAGAGATTTTAGATCACATCTACAATTGTTAGAGAGTAACTATGAGGCCTCACCCCGACCCATCACAGCCTTACTACTCGATCATACTTTGATACTTTATGTTTTGATACATTGATACACTTTTTGATTATCCCGACAGAGACTTGAAATATTATGTTATGATGATGAGTATATTGTGTGGATTACATTTTGATATGGATTAGACCTAGATCAAATGGTTTTTTTTTATTATATATGTTTAGATAAGTGAACTGATGAGAAGATCGAATCATGATTAGACTTTATTATTTCATGGATGTTATGTCATGATGATATGGAATCTGTATGTTTTAAACCTTTCTGTATGGAAATTGTAATTAGGAATTTAATCTTGCTATTGATTGATGTTGCTAATTATAAATTTTATATATATATATATATATATATATATTGCATGTGATTTTATTATCTTGGACTATTGATGCTCGAGTTTAGTGTGCAGGAAAGAGAACCATGGAATTATTCAGAGAATCAGGACTAAACACATGTGAATTGAGTAAACCAATTTTTAATCCAATAAGGGATTGAAACCTCATTATAATGTGATCCTTATTGTAGACGTAATCTGAATGTGTGTTATCAGTTTATTACTCATGTTGTTGTTGTTTGGACATGTCATTGTGAATGTGATGTGTATTCTGTCTTGGTGTCACTTGACACTTGTGTTGTCCATGTGGATGATGAC
>MU228144.1:3995292-4010393 GCA_018584345.1 Thuja plicata | reverse complement strand
AGTATGTCGCCTATGTGTTTAGAAGGTTAGAGATCTATGTAAATTATCTACTTGAATCAATTTAATATTCTATTAAGGAATTTCAAGACTATAGTTGTATGGAAAGATCGTATAGGAGAGTTTAATTATTGTTAGGAAGATAAGGATTAGATCAGGTTTGATTATTCAATTTTAAACTAGGGGTTAATGGTCTAAAGTAAATTGGGACTAGGATTTAATGAATAAGTTGTAGCTAAGGTTAGAAATTAAGTGATTACCAGAAAAATCTATTTCAACGTATGACTCTTTACAATAGAATAACATCATGATATTACACGTAGATTAAAACTTGGAACTAGAGTTAAACCAACTAGTCCCAGCTATTCACATAATCCCGTATGGCTAGCTGATGCTCTAATTTTGCATATGTAGGTGATGTAACCCTAATTAAACTTATGCATATACCTTTCCATTCGAAGACCACCCTTACCATGATATCACATTACCTCAAATACATCCCTGTTAGTGGTTTACACTTGCGTATTTAAAAAAAATCTGTATGTGTATTTTGCCCTAGTTTGGGGCATGACAGTAACAATGAATTGACCTGTATGTATAAGAAACTGTCTTTGTTGATTCACATCTATGTTCTGATTATTACTGGATCCTTGTTGATCAGATGTTCTATTGCAGCTCTGAGTGACATGTACTCAATCAGAATCCTATCTGATTTGGCCTTCACTCTTCATATCAGAGAATTACACACTTCTAATTTTTTAATCTCTTTTTTTCCACCATTCAATCCAAAATTGACCTTTCATTTATATGGTAAGCCCTGTCAATTTGGCTTGAATATACTTCTAAATAATAAAACAAAATTTAATTGGCCTCATATAACCAATTAATTATAGAATATAAATCATTGTTAATCGGCTGCCACTGAATGCCCGACCATGAATGAAATGCCCGAGTGACTCGGCCAACACTAAACTTCTTCAATGCCCAACTGAACTCGGTCAACACTAAAATAACTCATTATATTCACCAACTGTACTCGGTCTAAATGTATACATTTGTGTAACATCACTATATAAGTATAAATACATGTGTAACATCAATGACAATACACAATTGAATAAATGTCTTCAACAATATCCATCTTTGGCATTGATGGAAACACAACATGTCATAATACAAAGAATTATAGAGCAATAGAAAAAATTTATTAATGTCTTTAGCTTCATTCTGGTTCTCATCCAAAAACTCCCTCTGACATCAAAATCTCCCTCTTACTGTATTATAGAAAAACTCTCCCTATTTTATCTTATCCTTATGTGTTATAGAAAACTCTCCCTCTATGAAAACAGATGCCAAAGACACCATCTCCACAAATACCAATAGTCAATACTATTTCACTTTGTAATTGTAATGTACCTAAATGTACAGATTCATCTAAAATGTGCTCTGATGTACCTGCATCAACTGATAGATCTTCACTGTCGCTCAGGTTGATGCATCACTAAACTATATTTTAGTGAGATTTAGTTAGGGGAAGCACCCCTATATTTCCTCTAAGATACAATAATTCATCCTTAGGTAAAATTTTGGTGAATATGTCTACAAATTGTTCTTTATTATTCACATATTCCAACCTTACTTCTTTATTCTGTACCAATTCCCTCAAAAAATGATACTTTATTGATATATGCTTGGTTTTGGTGTGCATCATAGGATTCTTTGAAATATTAATGGCACTGGTGTTGTCACAGTAGATAATAACTAATTCTTATACTTCTTCCTTCATTCCTGACAACAACTTCTTGATCCATATGATGTTATAATAGTTCACTGTTGTAGTAACATATTCTACCTTTGTTGTAGACTGAGAGATAAAATTTTGTTTCTTGCTAGTCCAAGACACTAACCTCTTTCCAAGAAAGAAAGCTCCACCACTGGTGCTTTTCCTATCATCAACACTTCCATCCCAATCAGCATCAGTGAATTCCTTTAAATCAAAGCTTCCATCTTTTTTATACCATAAACCATAGTCTTCAGTACCCTTCAGATATCTTAGAATGCTTTTGATTGTCATTAGGCGATTATCTCTGGGATTAGCTAAAATTATTGCAATAATACCAACTTCCAATGCAATATTAGGTCTAGTGTGAACAATATATTGTAATTTTCCAGTCATGGATCTATATTTTGTCTAATCTACCTCATTTGAATCATCATCTTTAGAAACTTTATGTCTGGTACACATGGGTGTTCCAACAGGTTTGGAATCTTCCATACCAAATTTCTTAAGTATCTCCTTGATATATTTTAATTGAGTAATGTATATACCATCCTTCATTTGATGTACTAGTAATCCAACAAAGAATTTAATCTAACCAAACATAGACATCTCGAATTCTTTACTCATAGCTACAGAGAATGCTTTGCATAGGTCATCATAACCAGTGAATAATATGTCATCAACAAATATCTCTACTAATAGTATTTTGTTTTGTGGTCCTTCTTTGATGTATAGGCTATTGTTATCATTGGTTCTATGAAATCCAATACTTACTAGATAGCTATGCAGTCTTTCATACTAGGCTCGAGGCACTTGCTTCAATCCATATAATGCTTTGTGCAGCTTGCAAACCATATTCCTTCTGCTAGGATCAATAAATCCTTCAAGTTGTTCAATGTAGACTTCTTCTAGGATTCCATTTAGAAATTTAGATTTCACATCCATTTGATATACTTTGTATCCTTTATGTGCAACATATGCCAGAATAATTCTGACTCCTTCAAGTCTTGTAACAGGAACAAAATTTTATCCATAGTCAATACCCTCTTCTTGACCATATCCTTTACAAACTATGTCAGCCTTGTTTCTAGAAACTTTACCATTTTCATTCATCTTATTTCTAAAAACCCACTTGGTTCCAATCACATTCTTGTCCTTTGGCCTAGGCACAAGAGTCCAAGTTTTGTTCTTCTCAATCTGCTCAATTTCTTCATTCATTGCCTTTATCCAACTTTCATCATTAAATGCATCTTTAACAGTTCTAGGTTCAAATTCACTTAGTAAGCATGTACCTTTGAGTTTTTTCCTTGTCATTACACCTTCTGTCTAATCTCTAATTATCTGCTTAGGTGCGTGATGCCTTTTAACATATTTTGAAAGTATTGGATCCTTCAGTCTAGATTCTAGACTTGATCCACTAGATCTGTCATTCACAAACATTCTTTCTTGTTCCTCTGTCTGATGCTCGGGTTCCACTTTATGTGAATTAGTTCCCTATGTTTGTGAATCAGGTTCCTCCATCTGTGACTCAGTTCCCTCTTCTTGTGACTCAATTCCCTCTATTTGTGACTCGGTTTCTTCTACCAGCAGCTCAGGTTGCACATTTTGCAACTCGTGTTGCATAGTTTGTGCTAGTATATTTAGTGGTTGACATTTCTACTATCCAATCACCATTTCTCGAGTCATAGGTATAGTATCAAGTTCATGATACACAAAGTTCTTGTATTCTTTAGGATCTTTACTACTCTTCTCTTCACATTTTTCTACAAACTCATCAATCTTGACATGTACACTTTCTATGACTTTATGAGTAGTAAGATTCAAACATTTGTATGCTTTGCTTTTACATGAGTAACCTAGGAATATTCCTTCATCACTTTTTCCATCTAGTTTTCCATTTCTTTCTTCCTTCAAGATGTAGCATCTACTTCCAAATACTTTGAAATAATGGACATTAGGTTTATATCCATACCATAATTCAAGAGGTGTCTTGTTACTACCTTTCTTCAGTTGAACTTGGTTTAGGGTGAACACTATAGTGGTGATGGCCTCCTTCCAGTATTTGGTAGAAACAATATTTTCAATCATTAGGGTTCTCAAATAATCCATGATGGATCTATTTCTTCTCTCTACTATTCCATTTTGTTGTGGTGTACCAGGGGGAGATACATGTATTTTGATTCCTCTCTCAGTACAGAATTCATTGAACTCATTAGAAATGAATTCTCCTCCTCTATCAGATCTTATCCATTTTAGTTTCTTTCTTGTTTCCTTTTCAAATCTTTCAAGATTTCATTTGAATTTCTGAAAAGCTTTTGATTTCTCTCTAAGAAACATGACAGTCGTCATTCTAGAATGATCATCAACAAATAGAATAAAATAATTCTCTTCAATATAGATTGTTATTCCAATTGGTCCACATAGGTCAATATGTACCAGTTCCAAGACTTCATCTGTAATGTAATTCTTTGTTTTGAAACTTGTCTTGCTCATCTTTCCAATTTGACATTGTTTGCATATTGCTAACTCAAGTTTCTTCAAAATAGGAATACCTCTGACTCTCTTGTTCTTTCTTATGTTTACCAGATTATCAAATTTTACATGCCACAACCTTTTATGTCATAACCATCTTTCTTCTACTTGTGTAATAAAGCATGAACCTTCAGTGATATCAAGATAGAATAGATTACCTTTTGTTTGTCTACCAATTTCGGCTAGGTTCCCTTTACCATCCAGGAGCTTGGCCTTACCATTCATGAATTCTACCTTGAATCCAATTTTGTTTAGTTGTTCTACATTGAGTATATTTCTCCTCAATCCTTCAACCCAATAAGCATTATCATATTTGAATCCTTCTGTCAGAATTATGCAACCTTTTCCTCTTACAGGGCAAGGTTCATCATTCCCAAAATTGACACTCCCACCATCATAGTGTTCAATATGTTCAAACTTTGTCTTATCACCAGTCATGTGATGAGAACAACCACTATCAATTATCCATGTGTCATTTTTATTGATGTGTGAGAAAAGTATTGTCTTTTCATCTTCTTCATCTGACTCATCCTTAATAGCAATATAAACCATTTCTTCTTCTTCATCACTGTTAGAATCTTTAGCAATATAACAAGACTTCTTACCATTATCCTTGTAGCTTTTGTAGTTTTTTAATTTGTTGAACTTTTTCTCATCTTTATCTTCTTTGTTCAGACACTTTGCAGCAATGTGACCAACCTCATTGCATGACAAACAAATCAATGGTATCTTTCCTCTTTATTTTCCTTTTGTGGCTCCTCTTATAAGTAATGCTTCAATGATGTCAATATCTTCATCATTAGATTCATCATCACTGTCACTTTCAATATGTTTCCCTTTTGAGTATCTATCCTTCTTACCAAGGTTCAATTTTGCTTTGAATGCAGACTCAAGATTGCTAGAGCTAGGAGAGTAATTTTCAAAGTTGTCCAGCTCAAAATTTGTAAGCCTTACCACTAATGTATCCAGAGTTATATCTTTATTGCACCTCATCTCTTGAATAGCTAAAACTCTAATAGTATAGATAGGAAGTAAATTTCTTAGTACCTTGTTGACTATTGTTGTATCTTCAATTATTCCACCTGCAGCTCTAATGGCACTCACAATCTTCTTGATTCTTTCACTGTATCTTTTAATGTCTTCTCCTTCTTTCATTTTCATTTAGTCAAATTTTCCTCTTAGACTTTTTTCTTTGGCTCTCTTTACATTTTCATCTCCTCCATGAATGTCTTGTAATTTCTTCCACATATCATAGGCTATAGGGCATTCCTTGACTTCATCAAATTCCAAGTAGCTGAGTGAAGAAGTTATATCAATCATCATTATGTTATGAAGCTTCTATTCCATTATATGTTCCACAGTCATAGTCCCTGTTGGTTCCACATATTTTCTTTCCAAATATTGCGAACCAACATCTCCAATAGTAGATAGATTTAGCTTCATCAACTCTTTCCATGCTAGGAAGTTGTTTTTGTTTAGCTTTGGGATCTCCCTTCTTTAAGAAATCTCTGATCTTTATCTTAGGCCTTGAAACCTTCTTTGAAAGCACTTGAATCTCTGATACCAATTGTTGGAAATGAGATAAGTAACTAAGAGGGGAGGGGTGAATCAGTTACTTCAAAACAAATCCTTTTTCCCTTAGATGTCTTAAATAATATTCAAGAAAACTAGGAAGGAGAGACAAATCCTAGAGGATGATTTAGAGGAAGGAAACCCAATGGGAGGGGAATATTTGGAGGTAGAACACTAGGAGTGTTCACTGGAAGATATTTTAGTAGTTGGAGCAGAGCTGAATTGCGGTGTTTGTTGTCTGTTTTCAAACTTTTGTAGAACAGGTAAGTTTTTCTGAGACTGCATTTCTAAACATTGTGAATTGAATTGGCAGTAGGGTTTTGGTGTTGTGAAGCAAGTGGATTTTTGCATACAAAGTTGTTACCTTTTGTTCTAGAAACCCTAAATTAAGAATGGCACCCAGAAGAGAAATTTCAGGAAAAATAGATTATCAGGAGAGAAATATTTGTGAGGATTTCTTACATAAAATAACTAGGTCAACAAATGACACTACCAAACTCAAATAAATAGTGACAAAACATCCTCATTTGAAAATTGGGGAGGGTTTGTATGATAGGGGAAGATGGGAAAGAGATGCCAAAATTATCATGTCTAGTCTGGGATTATTTAAAATAGCTATTAGCCAAAGAAATGTGTTTTCCTCAAATAGTAACATCTGGTTGTTTGATGTCAGAAATTTAGTAGTCCATGGGGTCTTAATGGACATGGATTTATTAATCCAAATTGTAGAGAAGTATGACATTGTTTCCAGGGGTGTGAGGGACATAAATGGCAATGTATTAGTAAGCATCACAGCTGAGGAACTAAGGGAGGTGTTCCAATTAAATGATCCCTATGTATAAATGGAGAATATTGATTTTGATCAATTCAAGGAAGTATATAAGGCTCAAAGAAATTACCTTAGAAGTGGGTCCTTGAAGAAATTTTTTACAAGTTAGGAGACTTGGTTGTGGTAGGACCTAATACACCAGAACCATTCAAGTTGGATTATTTCAATCCAAAGGCTAGAGGTATGTATAGTTCTCTAATTCATATTTTTGGAGAGGATGAAGAAATAGAGATGCTTATTCTCTATATGCTCATGATGGTCCAAATTCTTCATCCACACTTGGATATTATTTTTTATTTTTCCACTTATATTTATGAACCGATTCACCATGGTTTAATAGGTATAAAAACTACAAACGTAGCCAAGCCATTTGGCTGGTATTCCATGTTAATGCATATGATCTTGTTCAAGGGTGATGATTATTTTGAAAAAGAGATGGATCTAATGAGGGTCAAATATGATGAATAGATGTATGTCCAACTATGGAGTGTAGATTTGTCATGGGAAAGGAAAGAGGCCAGTTTCATCACCTTTGGCAGGTGTTTTTCTTCCATACTCATAGCCTTATTATTCTTAGACAATCCAAGAATCCCCAAAGGTTTATTGCATCTTTTAAAACCAAAGGAATTTTCTCAAACTATTGAGATAGTACACAATTGGGGTGATATCATTTTATACCCCATTTCAACAGTCTTCAGAGTGTTATGTTTCAAAGGAGTTCCAAATATACTCCCATATCAAGTCCCTCTTAAAGTAGGCATTGTAGAAATAATCAAAAAAATTGGTGGGATACAAGAGGAGGCATTGACAGGAAAAGGGAAAGGCACCATCTTCCATGCTATTATAGTTGTACACCAATTTTTTATCACCAAAGGGGGGTGGAAACATTTACATAAATAAATTGAACCTTATTAGATGACAACATCAGTGATAATATGTGCTGACACTGAAGGATTCATAAGTGATATTTAGGAAAAGAACAAACTGTTTAGTATCGGATCATCAATTCAACTTTCCGGAGGATATCATCATAAATGAATTCAATTTACAAGAGCAAGAAATTAAGAAATAAAAGTGGTTGGTATACAAGAAGACCTTATACTTTGTACAACATTTTGATAGAGGATATGATCCTTTAAAGGAATTCCATCTTTGGGCTAAGAAGATTGATTCATTGATGTCTCTATTTGAGGATTTTATACAGACACTAAATCAAAAGAAAGAGGCAGTAATAAAAGCAGAGCCAGAGAAGGCTAAGGCCATCTTGAGAAAGTCTATAGATGGTAGGATTGTTCCACCTAGGAGATATGTGCTACATCAGAAGCAAGGATACAATATGATAATGAAAAAGGGCATCCTATAGGGGCTAGTTGGAAATACAAGTAAATGATAAAGAGATTTCTACCTCAAAAGGGAATAGGGCCATGAATGTATAATTTGAATTGATTCCATTCTAAAAGAGGAAAAAAATAGAGGAAGAGGGACAAAAATTGGAGAACATATATTCCCCTTCCCAATCCCCCTTACACATGGATGAACAAGCAGTTGATGAACAATTACTGCAGATAGGAGATGCAGGGAAGATTGTTATAACATCTCAAGAGATGTAAGAAGGGATGCCAGAGGATCCTAAACATACACAGATAGATTTGACAATTGCTGAATTTTCTAGCAAGGAACTGGATCCTATAACAAAACAAGCCAGTGATGAGTTTCTGTCAGATGATAAATTTTTGAAGGCTAGGGCATTTGTTCAATTTTTGTGGAGAATTCATATTAATGAGTTCAAAGAAAAATGTCAACAAAGGAAAAATGACCAATTTGATAGAAACAAGGATGAACTTGAGGCTGAGATGAAACAAGAAATGATAGCCAACTTTGAGAAGATTACTCCTAAAGAAGGCAGAGAGCTAGTCAAGAAAGAGGGAGTACTTATCCTGCCAAAATGGGACATAGTTGATGTCATAGTTTTTGATTCTATTAGAAAAGAGACAAGAACCATGCATGCCACTCAAGTAGAGGCTCAACAAGCATCCAAAGGATTCAATTTTAGTGAAGATCATGTTGCATTAGTAATGTGGTCACTAAAAGGAAGGAACACAAGAATACTAATGAAGATATCCAGGTTGAGCAGGCAGGTAGTCTACTAGTAAAAAGAGTTGCAGAAACTAATGGGGTAGAAGCAATAGGCATAACATTGAAGTCTACAAAATTTGGTCTAAAGGTAGCAGAGAGGTGAGAGGAAGAAATTAAAATACTGAGAATCAAGCTAGAAATAGTCCTAAAGGCTTATAATGTTGAAATGATGAAATCCTTGGAGAAGGATAAAATAATTGCCAGATTAGGATGACAAAATTCAGTCCAAACTTCTCCATAGAGGGTGATAACACAAGACCCAAATCAGCCCTATTCCTCTATCCCAATCATTTAATTTCCTCCTTCCCTATACCATTTGGCCCTACTACAAAGGGAGATCTGAAATATGAAAAGGATAAACGGGTAGCTAAAAGGACTAGATTAGAAGGGGTGAGAAAAAAATGGGATGAAGAAAGTATAAAGTTCCATGAGGCATAAACATGGGTGCAAAAAATATATGAGACTAAGATAAGAACCACACTTATGCATTTTACTGATGATTTGGACCCAGCCTCTTTTTATCTACATTGTAAGAAAATTATGAGTATATTAAATTCTTTCAATGAGGACAAAGACAAATGGGATCATATTATGCAAAGGTTGAGAAGAAAGATGGAAGAATTGAAATTTTTCTATTCCTTATCTAAGAAGGAAGATAATGTTGACATTGTGTTGACTGCCACTTACAAGTGCCCCAAAATTTTAATTAATTTGGATATAAGGAGAAGTATCATCCTTAAAAAGGTTGAGACACTAAGAAAGGAGTATTCAAAAACCCATTATGAGATATTTCCCAATTTATTCAGAAAAAATGGTAAGATAAAGAAGGAATTTAGGTGGATAAATGAGATGGGTGAAGAATTGTCGACCAGGACTAATAGCATCATCACTCTAGAGAACACACTTTTGTTTGTTCAAATCATTGAAACCATTGAAAAGGACAAATCATACTTTGGGTTTTGGAAAAAGGAAATTGAGTAGATAAAGGCCAATTGGGATTAATTGAGCAGCGAGAAAGATGAATTCATCAACTTCCCTTGGCCAAGTGATGAGGTGTTCACTTCTTGGAAGGGCAGATACTATGTAGCCAACCCAGAACAAAATGATGTTGTGTGATGAGAAACATATGGAAAGTCTTCCCATCATTTTGATTAATACAAGTGGATGAAAAGATGCTTACATCAAAGAACCAAGGCAACAATTCCACTTGGAAAATTCTAAACAAGTTTGAAGTAGTTGCAAGGAAGCAGGTGGTCAAAAGATAAAATATTTGAAAAATCTTGTAACAAAGTGGTTATTATTTCACTTATGTTTTTGTCTTTTGTATGAGTCATTTATTTTGTCCTTTATCCAATTGATTTGTATCTTGTTTCAATCCTCTTCTATAAAAGGATTCCCAAGGTCATTGGAAAGGGCTAGAAAATTGAGGATTGTAAGAATTTTGTAAAGTTTTCAATCAAGGGAATATAGCAGAATTGTACTAGATAGGTTTCAAGATTAGAAATAAAGTTGAAAAGTCTATAGTATATTTTTAAAGAGGTTATATCTTATTACATCTTGTATATAGAAGTATGATTCTTTACACTTAATACAAAGATCTAGATTCCAATCTCTCTTGTGGTGTTTTGTCTTATGAGTTATGAATTTTCTAATTCATTAGCATAGATTTTATCTGTGTTTATCTAGTTTTTTTAGAGTTTTGATCAAGGATCAAATTAAATGATGCTCTAATTAATACATAGATTCATCTTGATATACACTAGGATTTTATAAGTAGTATGGGTTTGGGATAGTTGTATTTATGGCATGGTATCTCTGATAGTAATTGACTGCTGCATATTTTATTTGTTTTAGAGCATGGCCCAATGGATAAAGCATTGATCAAAGACTGATAAGTTCCATATTGTTGCATGTCTAGTTATGTATTGGCTATGTTTCTGCAAGCACAAACATAAAATCCATTATGTCCTATATTTTTATAAGTTTTTTGTGATCTATCTATCTCATGCTCCATTTCATGGTTGATGTTCAATGGGTAATTAGCCAGTTATCTAGTATCTCCCAGTTATGTTGAGTTTTGTGAGATTTCTGCTTGATTAATACCACATAGTCTATTTGAAGGTAGTAAAGGGTATCCCCCCCTTTGGTATAGCAAAACTTGAAGCGTAGAAGCATGGTATGAATGCTTTTTAGTTGGTCATTTTCACTACATGGAATAATAGTTGGTCATTTAAAATTTTATCAGAGAGAGAAAAGGTTGTTGTTTAGTCATTTCAGCATAAAAAACAACCAACAAGAATGTGATGCTTGAACTCCACGATGGGAACCAAATGTAGTTTGTATATTTGATATGCACACAAACTCAATGAAACATTAGTAACAAGTTAGTCAAATCAAATTGAAGATAAACTAAGATAATGCAAATTGAAATAATAAACCTATTGAGCATCTCATTGTTCTCTAGTTCCAAGGACTATTTCTCTCGGTTGCATTAGATATCTTAGTGAAAACTTAGAAAATGATAAATGATCTATGATGAATGATGAATGATGAATGATGTAAAGAAAATTGATGCATACTTTGATATGGGATATAATATCTTGATGAAGAACTATGCTAAATGAAAATTTCCATTATGATCCTACTTAAGAATGCTCAATGCTAAATGTTAATGGATGCACAATTCAACAAGATGTAATTTCTATGATGCAAAGTGGTGTGATAAAGTGTATTGGTAGTAAAGTGGTGATTTAGAATAAGAAATGTCTCCTATTTATAGGAATTCCCAAGGTTAGGGGGTGAGTTTGATTAACCATGGTCAAAGTATGGTTGAGGTTAAGGTTGAGTGATGTGTCCCCTTTGAGTGGACAAGATTTCTTTATAAGCTTGATTGGTTAAGATAGCAAAGCATTTTTGCAATCCATGTGCTCTCTCTTCTCATTCCTCATTGGTTGAGTAATTTTTCGTCACATAGTGGTGGGTGAGAGAAATTAGGATTTAATTAATTTAAAAGAATTAATTACTTTAGCCATGTTTGATTTAATGAATTTAATTTAATTATTGATGAACTAAGAAATTAAATTATTAATTTAATTACCTATTTATTTGATTTATTGATTGTGATTAATTTAAACTATCTTGGATTTGATTGATTTTTTATTTTACTTTCTTTGACTTGTGTTTACCACTTTTAGGTGTATACAGGAATTAGTTTGGATCACTCTTTAGACTACTATCCTCAAGGAAATAGTTAGACCGAGTCCAACAATAAAAGTAGTTTGTCAATCTCAAAACATTGTTGGATGATCATTAGAGAGGATGGCATAAAGCTCTTTATGAATATTTGTGGGCTAACAACATGACTTACAAGAGAGAAATAGGGATGCCCCCTTTTAGTTAGTATATAGATTTGACAGTGCATTTCCCATCCCCTGAGATTTCTCTACTCTGGATTTACAAAACTACATTCAAGATGAGGAGTTTTAGTCATCTCTATAGAAAAGGATCATGTATCTCATAAAATTGGAAGAATAGAAAGACAGAGCATCGGACAAGATAGCCAAACACCAGGAAATGGTCAAAATATTTTTTGGCAAGAGAACCAGGCAAAGAAAGTTCTTTGTTTGAGATTTAGTCCTCTTATGGGGTCGAAGAAGGGAACCAAAAGGAGCACACGCAAATTTTGATTCTCTCTAGAGAGATCCCTTTACCATTAGTGTGGAAGTTAGAGAAAATAATTATTTCCTAGCTTATTCAGATGGTGCACATCTACCTCTTTCCTACAATGGGAAAGATCTGAAATTGTACAATTGGTAACTTCATCATTTTCCCCTTGTATATATTCCATTTTTTTGTTTTCCGTGGGTTAGTGGTTTGAGTGTGTGTATTTATTGGTGTGACTCTATTGCCCAATGAATAAGGCCTCTAGCCATTAGAATGGTTTCTCTATGTCCTTTTAGTCCTTGTCCCCCTTTAGAGATAATTGTTACCTAATTTTAGAACTTTCTGGTTCATAGTTCATGTATAAATGATAATGTTCCCAAATTATGTTTAATTTTAAGTCTCGCCCTCATTTTGATCAAACATAAAAAATAAATTTGTTGATTTATACCTATGATATGTAAGTGTTGTACTTTTCTAACAAGGAGAGTCATGGGATTTTCCTCTTCTTGTTTCTTAAGTTGTTCCATATCAAAATCTTGAGGTAGTTTGATTCCTATTGAAGCTAGATGCATGAAATATTTTTCCTTGTCAGCCATTAGGATCTTGTCCATGATCTTTTGGAACCTTGTATCCTATTGGATTTTTTTAATGTACTCATTTATTTTCTCTTCATCATTGTTAGTATGATTAGCCCATGCATTCTCAATTCCAGCCATGTTGTTGTTGTTAGTCTTAGTTTCTGAATCACTAGCTTGAAGAGCCGAAAAAGGATCTTGATCTTGTTCTTGTTGTGTTTCAGGTACAATGTGTATTTTAGGAATGTGTGTAGTGTATATTTTTTCAAAATGACCACTTCTTTTCCACACCATGTAATATTAGATGATTTCTTGATTTGCAAATATGAGCAACCTATCACCTATAGTTTCAATGTTTGATATACTATCTTCACAATTGGTCAAAGTTTGATGAAAAATTGTTGATGTAGTTTTGATCATGTTTGAGATCTTGATGAAGGCTAGACTTACCTTGATATTGATCTCTAAACACAAATAAGGTTGATATGACCAATTAAAATTAGCGATAAGTGATTGAAACAAATAGTAAATAGTTTGATCTCCTATGAACCAAGGTTTGATATTGAGAACTTGTGATGATTGGACTAGAAATAGATGTTTAGGACCTTCACTATTGAATTGATTTTGATATGAATAGAATATAAATTACCTTTGATTTGACCAACAAGAACATAAGGACCAAAGACAATCTTCTATAACCCACATTTTTGTGCAAAGTATGATTTTGTGAGAACTTTTTGTTGGAAATATATTATAGGCTAGGTGACTGAGAGGGGGGGTGAATCAGGAACCAATAAAACTTATTCACTTTTATCCTTTATTAGATTCACTAATATAATTTCATGCATGGAAAAAAAAAGCAATAAACATTCATAATACTTGACACAATATTTGGTTACCCAGAAACCTTCCAAATAGAAAGTAAAGTTGGGGTGGAGATGGTACCCACAAGATTTAGAACTGCAGTAATAAATTTGGTCGGTTAAGGATTACAATTGACTACCTCTGATGGTCTACCCTATTAGGAGAAATAAGGAATGTTAGGTCAACCTTGTGAAAGGATTTATACAATATAGTAAAGTATGCACTCTTTTAGGAGATTTGTGAAGGACTGTTAAGTCTACCATGTTAAAGGATTTTTACTGATACACCTGTTAGGATGAACCAATGAATGATCTTCTATGCAACTCTGATTTTCTAAATAAGATCCTTTGAAGTAATATTGATCACCTAAATGTGAAAGATGAGTCTCTGATATTCCTTTATACTATTGTATCCTTCTAATCAATCTGCCACTTCGTATTCGCATGTGTAATTGATTCATATATCCATTTTGCTAGATCTACTACTTTATTTGGATAAACAAAGTACCTTACATATATATCTATCCAAATCAATTTCCTCCACAAGTTGGCTACTTATCATATTTAATTAGTATCAAACAATATGTACTAATTTGGCCCAATGTTGATACTCGGGTCCAGTAATCCACTCGGGTGATATATTGACACTCTAGTGACATAATGGATTGGAAACTCTGGCACTCGGTTGACACTGGGTGCTCGGGCCACATTGATCACTCAGAGATGGTATGTCACTTCGGTAACACTGGTGACTCAGGTGATATTGTTTGAAACTAACTACTTGGTTGACACTACAACTACTAAGCTCAGGTAACACTTCAAGTTGATGGCTCGGTTAATATTATATCCATATAAATGACTAAGTGTTTTGGCACTAATTGACAAAATGTCTTTCCATAAGGTCTACAATCTCCCCCTTTGACATTAGTGACAAAAACACTTATCATACCAAAAAAAAATTGATCAAACTACTGAGTCAAAACTCCCCCTTACTATGTTCTTGAGTACTTGCTCTATTTTGACAACTGCTATGCAACTCGGTTACAGCTGACTCTATTTTTTATTTTCCAAAACTTTTTTTGTAACTCTACTATATATATATATATATATATATATATATATATATATATATATATATATATATATATATTTCT
>MU228144.1:3943257-3985174 GCA_018584345.1 Thuja plicata | reverse complement strand
CATTATGGGGAGCTATTTTGTAGAATTCAAGAAGATAATGAGATTAAGGACTAGGATTCCTAAGTCACTAGTGGAGAAGCACTATGAAGAAATATGTTTTCTAGTTGATACAGATAACACTTATATCCAGGCTGTGACACCCAGGATAACATGCTTAGAACTATTTCCATATGAAATTAACATTGATGAAGCATCAGCTACCATCATTGCACTCCTAGCCAAGGCAATTGATACTGTAGCAGAGAGATTTGGAAATTTTGATGAAGCTAAAGCTAAAATTTCTATAAGCTTGAATGAAGGAACTATGGAGAGGAAAAGAAAGAAGATTGTGAAAAATCTGAAGAAAATGGTTGGTTTAGGTAGTGATGAAGAACCTGAGGATGAACCTTTAGGCCTGACCACTGGACAAGGTGATGGAATATCTATAGAGGAGGAAGTGAGTGCATCAAAAGAGGTCACTAAGAAAGTGAAGGTCAAAATACCATCAATTGTCATAGTAACCAAGCCGAGCAAAGCTAAACCTAAGGTTACACCTCCTGCAGCTAATCATCCAAGGACTAGAGCATCTATTGTTACTTCTCCAGTAGAAGTACAAACAAAAGTATATGGTAAGAGGAAAGTTGCATAAATTAGTTCTGGAAAGGAAGCTAAGGTTGCTCCTAAGGCTGAGCTGAGTAAGCCAGCAAAGAGACCAAGAAGGAGACTAAATTTGGGGACAGATAGTGATGAGGAAAAGATAGAAATTGATGAACCCAGCAACATACCTATAGCACAATTCAAGAAACCAGCTAGTATTGATGAGGTATGTGATACTTTGAGGAATTCAGCAGGGTTAGCAACTTTTAAGTTCATTAAGTATGAGAAAGTGAATAATGTGGATAGGCACAAAGTTCAGGAAGCACTCTTGGACATGATGAGTACTTTCAAGTTAACTACTACAGAGATAGGAAACCATGTGCCAAATGAACTATATGATTTTCTGTCAAGAAAATGGGAATTTGCACTTGCCACAGAGCAACATATCAGGGAAGGAACTCTAGCCTAGGTAATACCTGAGTTAACTTCAAAACAAAGAGCCAAATTCATTGAGGATTATAAGAATAGGTTTGTTCCTAAACTCAGAGGCTATGCTATTCTAAAAAATGATATTGAAGGTGTAGTACAACAGAGCACAAGGATTTGGAAGGAAATCTTTGGACTGGTCATTCCAATAGATAATAAATCTGGTGAGGGGACATCTAAGCAAAAGACAAAAGAAGTTGAAGTGAAGACTACCCCTGAGCCACAAATAACTCAAGATCAAATTGCCATAGAACTGGACAAAACCAAAGGTGCATTAGACTCAACTAACTCTATTGATCTAACTGCAGACAGTCCTATGGATTTTATAGTTGATGATCCAAGCAATTTGAATGTCGAGGAACAAGATATACCGAGTGGTAAATACACTTATTCACCTATTAAAGCAACTGATACTGAAGAAGGAAAGACCACAGCATCTAATGAGATAATTGAAGTTGTCAATGATCATAAAAGTGAAGAGAAATAGCAAACAAATGCACAAGAGGTAACTTCATAGAATCCACATATTTTAGAGGTTGTGAAAATAGTTTTAGATAGTGGATTAGTGATAACAGATACTATTGATAAGCCTAAAGAACAAGAGGCAATGCAAGTGTTGGTTGATCTACCACACTCTGCATCATCCACTCCCACTGGTCCTAAAATTGGGAGTATGTCAAACTCATAGACAATATTGATAGAATTAAAAGAGGCATTGGACATTGACACTATCAAAGGAAAAGGTATTATTCTATCGAGCATAAGTTCTCCAGAGTTGAAGAAAAAGAAAATTCTGAAGAAGAAGAAGTCTCAAATTCTAGATGTAACATTAGATGAAGTCATTGTGATTCCACAATGGGATCCCAATGAGTTATCTTTTGAACAAATAGGGACTCTTCAAGAATTACTTAAGAAGAAGAAGAGATAGGAAGAGATGAAGATAGAACAAAAGCAAAAGCAGGTTTTGCATGACATCAAAGACATATTTGCAAAGGCTTTTGACTTAGAGGATGAAATGCCTCAAGCTCCAATTATTGATCAGCTAGTCAACATTGTACAGAAGGTAACTGATGATGACATAGACAGCAATGAAAAGCTTCTACAATGGTCCAGGAGAATATTTGAGAGCAAAGTTCTAGAGAAAATCTCAGAAGATATTGCAACAAAATAGGTTGAAATTTCTATTCTTGTGGAAAATTTAGAGAAAGTTACAGCCAATGTTTATTCTTTGTACAAGAAATTATGTGATGTTGAATTTTTCACAAAGGATAATCTACAACTTGTTGAGAAGCTACAGTTAGATTTGAGATCAACTGGCACTACTTTGGGTAAATATACTACTTCTAGTTCTTTACATCTTACGAAGTTGATAAATGCACAACGGAGAATAGCCGAGCTTATGGCTAAAGATGGTCGAATAAGGGCCAAATTGATAACTATTCAGACAAGCTTGTTGCTCACTTGGAGGTAATAAAAAAGGAACTTTCAATTGAAAAGGAGTTATCACAGAGTAATGCAAATCTATCAACTACAGAAAGTTTAGTGAGTCTAGCTGTCAAGCTAGAAATAAAATTGGAAGTTATGAAGATTGCTAAGGAAAGCTAGGATACTAAATTTGAATCCACCCTGCAGCTTCATAAACAATTTTTGGATAAGTACAACTTAACCCCACCAGAAATCAATGACAAAAACAACGGGGGAGATGGTAAGGAAGTTGGTAAGGATATAGTATGATACATCAGTACAGAACAAGTACACTTGTATATAATTTTTGAAGGCATGTAAACTTTTTGTATGGATTATTTCTGAGTATATTCCTAAGGGGTTTACTTAGTGTACTTAGGCAATATTTTTATGAAATGAATGGAAGTAATGATAAGTGTTTTTACCACTAATATCAAAGGGGGAGATTGTTAATCTCTAAGTTCTATTGATGATTAGTGACCAACACTTAGTCATTCACTTAGGCAGTTTTAGTTGGCTATCACTATGGCCAAGCTAAAACTATGCAAGGCCGAGCAACATTGCCAAGCAATTTTTAGTTTGCCTAGTTACATTGCTGAGCTGAGTTACATTTTTGAGCCAAGTAGGACACAGAGATGTTAAGTGCCAAGAAACAAAGAAGTCAAGTGTTGAGCAGAATAGTTTTTGTATACATGTCTGGAATGAATCAAACTTTGAGGATAAGTGATCTGGCCGACTTGTATAAGATTTTTGGGTCGACTTATGTATGCATTTAATATTCTTCTATGGAGTTTGTTATGCATTTAATTTTTTTATCCTATGCATGATCTATTGTAAACATTAATTTTAATACCATCGAGGTATGGGTATTAGATCTTGATCATTGATCTAGATCTCGCTATCAAACTTGAACAGATATATTAGATTACTTCTAAACCCTATTTTGTAAGTGTAAGGAGAGAGAAGACGAAGTGTGTGGTGACTACATTTTGAAGTGAAATGCACGTAGGGTTATTTTGTTAAGAAGCAGAGATCAAGCAGAGTGACAACACAGTGAACAGAAGAGTAAAGTTATATCAAATTGTGAGATCATAGAAGGTACTAGAAAGAGGAGATCCATCATCAGCATCAGAGTGCATAATGAAGGATCAATACTTGACACATTCTAATCATTGCATCAGGTGAAAATATCTTAACAGAGTGGTTCTAACAGACCTTTCCTACTCTCCTAACAAAGTGCTTACTTTATTGTAAGTTGAAATCCTTTCAAAGGGTAGATTGTAATGATCTTTAGCTCTTAATCGGGTAGAACTTTAACAGGTTAGATTGCATTTTGTAATCAACATTTGTAGCCTTAACATGCACACTTTATTACTGCAGTAGTGGAGAATTTTTTGGGTGTCATCCCCACCCCATTTTTACCTTTTTGGGTTTTTGGGTTACCAAGTTCTTGTGTTATGTGTTATTTATTTCATTGTGTGGATGCTATCTGAGATTACATTAGATTCATATATGTATGAATGTGGATCAGTTTTTTTTAAGTGTTTAATTTGAAGATCTTATTCACCCCCCCACCCTACTTCTCAGTATCTTGCTTTCCCATTGTTGTATTTCCAACATCTCATTGGTTTTCTTTTTAGTATTGAGATCATTTTGCAGTCTTTCATTTTTAGTCCTCAGATTGATAACTTCTTGATTTGCACTATTGATTTGATTTATCATATCTGCTTGTTGAAGTGACAAATGATGGATTTCATTTTATTTTTCCTCTAATCTTTTACTCAAAAATATTTTATATTCTTGTGTTATTTCTCTATCATTTTCTACTTGGTTCTTTTGTTCCATGACTTCACATATTCTGACTGAATGAATTTCTTGTTCTCTCTTTAACTTTCTGACTTATTCATGTAAATTGAGATTATTTGCATGTAGATCTTCAATGGATACAACTTATTTAGAACTTCTTTCTTTGCATAAATCTTCAATTCTTTCTTCTTTGTAACTATTGTCATTCATTTGTACTACTAAATATTTTCTTCTTTTCAGGGAACGAGAGAGCTGCTCCTTGAGTTTTCTGATTTTATCCATGGTTACTTGTAGATCTATCTTTTCATTTTCAATGGCTTTCTCCAGTGTGTATATTTTCATCACCTATGATCTTTTCCCAAGTTGTTAAACTTATGATAAGAGAACCTTTTCTCTGATACCAATTGTTGGAAATATATTGTAGGCTAGGTGACTGAGAGGGGGGGTGAATCAGGAACCAATAAAACTTATTCACTTTTATCCTTTATTAGATTGACTAATCTAATTGCATGCATGGAATAGAAAATCAATAAACATTCATAACACTTGACACAATATTTGGTTACCAAGAAACCTTCCAAATAGAAATTAAAAATCGGGTGGGGGTGGTACCCACAAGATTTATAACTGTAGTAACAAGATTTATAACTGCAGTAATAAATTTGGTCGGTTAAGGCTTACAATTGACCACTTCTGATGGTCTTCCATGTTAGGAGGAATAAGGACTATTAGGTCCGCCTTGTGAAAGGATTTATACAATACAGTAAATTATGCACTCTGTTAGGAGATTTGTGAAGGACTGTTAAGTCCACCCTATTAAAGGATTTTGACTGATACACCTGTTAGGATGAACTAGTGAATGATCTACTATGCAACTCTGATTTTCTAAATAAGATCCTTTGAAGTAATATTGAACATCTGAATGTGATAGATGATTCTCTATTGTTCCTTTATACTACTATAGCCTTCTAATCAATTTGTCACTTCATATTCGCATGTGTAATTGATTCATATATCCATTCTGCTACATCTACTACTTCATTTGGATAAACAAAGTACCTTACATATATATCTATCCAAATCAATTTCCTCCACAAGTTGGCTACTTATCATATATAATTAGTATCAAACAATATGTACTAATTCATCCCAATGTTGATACTTAGGTCCAGTAATCCACTCGGGTGATATACTAACACTCAGGCGACATGGTGAATTGGAAACTCTGGCACTCAGTTGACACTAGGTGCTTAGGCCACATTGATCACTCAGAGATGGTATTCCACTAGGATGACACTAGTGACTCAGGTGATACTATTTGGAACTAACTTCTTGGTCAACACTGCAACTTCTTAGCTTGGGTAAAACTTCAAGTTGTTGGCTCATGTTGGGATTAATGGGAAGTAGTACTGAGAGGGGAGGGGTGAATCAGTGCCTCTAAAAATTTTAACTCTTTTCACCTTACTTCATCAGCAATCAATCTTTATTGTACTACTGAACAAATCTGATGTTCTTTCTTATGCATGTAATATTAATTCATAAACTTAATTGTATGTAACATTCATATAAATATTTATGAAATTAATAGACACATAACACAAGATATGATATCACAGAAAACTCCTTTTAGGAAGTAAAAACTACGGTGGGGATGGCACCCACAAAACTTCACTATCTGCAAATTGGAAGGGATCTGGTTAAGGCTTAAAATTTGATCACTTATGATGATCTACCCTGTTAGGAGTATCAATGTGGAGACCTATTAGGATCTACTACGTTAAGAGCTTTAGCAACACTGATGTAGTGTGCACTCGGTTAAGAGATTTACAATAGGATTGTTAAATCCACCTTCCTTGAAAGGATTTCTTAAGTGTACTAAACTTGTTAGAATGTGTAGAATGTGTATGAACTGATTGTATGCAATCTATAATTGCTTATCATAGATCCATTAAATCTTGCAGAGTATGAATATCACCTATAGTGATTGATTAATACCTTTACCTGCTTGTTCGTAGCCTTGGTTCTTGTTCTTGAAAACTGATTTGATCTTTGTTTGTGCTTCTACATGAATTCTCTTGTCTGAACCTTAGATGCTCTTAGAGGCTACAATCATCATCTAACAACATGTTCACAATTGATTGAGCATCTATTTATACAAGTTCTTTGACCTATTCTAGAATCATGCATTACAATGTTAACTCTAGATCCAAGGTATACAACTTGACCTTGATCCTTTAGTTTTCCTATTTGAAATCAATTAGACTGATAAAAACAATAATAATTACATTGATTTTCCCTCAAGTAATGGATTTAAAAACAAATCAAGAAGCTAAATATAAAACTTCAGTGATTTATCTAACGTGGAAGTTAGGTCCACTTTTTTTGAGATAACTGACTCTCAGTATCTGATTGTCGGTGTGAACTGAAAGTCTGTTGGTGTTCCTCCTTTGAATTATTCGCCAGGATCCCTTGATCTATAGGGTTCCACTCTTAACTATTTCATTGGGTTGCATTGTTGGTTACTCATCGGGTTCCTTTGTCTTTTCTGTCATTGGTTAATACTAAATAGTGTTGCGTCGGGATGCTTTGTATTTAGAAATATCGGTAACCTTGGCATCAAGTAGTGTTGTGCTATGTCTTTCGATGTAGTATTAACCGACGGTGTTTATCATGTTTTTCCTTGCATATCCTAATGGAAAAATATAATGTCTTTAATCTCCCCCTTTGACATTAGTATCAAAAATTGATATGTGCAAAATACTAAAGTGTTTAGTATGTACACTGTGTATATATCCTTATCATTATATGACTCACCCTAACTGTATGCATCAGTATAGTATAAGTATATGTACATGTATACTTTCCTTTGTACTATGCATTCCCCTTTTTTCATAATATTTCCTCTTTTTAATGATATAAGATTACTGACTATACATATCATTTCCCCCTTTTTTTATAATCATGATAAAAATGTACAACTTATACGTTGTCAAAAATGTGACAAAAGTGTGCAACTTAAAGAGTGTCAAGTATGTGGGAGTGACTATTCTTGATATCTTCCATCATTTTCTCCCATTTCTCTTTGAGGATTTCTAGTTCCATGTTCTCTATGAAATCCTGGCATGCATATCATAAATGTGTTAGAATAGTCCCAAAGGATAACTGAGAGGGGGGGTGAATCAGTTATCAACTAATTTAATTATTTTCCTTTATTAACTTTGGAATACAATAAAGTAAATGCACATTCAGATAACACAATAGACAACACCACAATTTGGTTACGGGGAAACCAAATGGTAAAAACCCCGGTGGGAATTAACACCCACAATGAACTATACTTGTTTATAATAATTCCTATTAGAAGATCTTGCAACCCTGTTAGGAGTTGTTCTTTACAATGCAATATGTATAGTGACCTTGTTAAGGTTCTGACCCTGTAAGGAGTCTTTTACAAATAACCCGGTTAAGGGTGAGGACTCACTATCCAAAAGCTCACTGCTTTAATGGTGAAGGCTACAACCTTCTATAGAACAAATATACACTATATCTGATGATGAACTATAGAGTAGACCTGTTGTCTTGATCATTTCCAATGTATTTTAATCTTCCACTGCTTTTTCACATAGATCATTGATGAATGAAATACATCTAATATTCTACTCTGCACTTTTCCTATATATTTTCTTATCATTCACACTCAGTGTTCCACAAATGAACTACTATAAGCATCTTCCTCAAAGTATGAGATCATGGGACCTGTTAAAAAACTCTTCATAACATCCTTGTCGGCTTAACTAACCACACAAGCATAATTACAACCACGCAATATAAACTAAATAGATGTGACACTTCACTAAGTCGACCTCACCAAATTAACTCTAACTTTGCAATCTTATTGAAACATGTTTGACGCCTTTAGATGACTATCATCAACTCATAACTAAACTTGAATATACACATGCATATCTTGAAGATAGGTGCAACTCAAGAAATAATGCAATACGTCAGCCTGTACAAACAACCTCCAGAAACTGTAACTATCATCTAACAGAATTACACAACACAACTGAAACTTCATATCTGAGTCTGCGTGTATGAACAAAACATAAAAAACATGTCTAAAACATAATTATAACCACGCAAGGCTTGATAAAATCATTATGATAAGTACATATAGAAAAAAAATTATATTATATGTTGTCATCAATGACAAACATACAATCAACTAGCTACCAGAAGTAAATCTCCAACAATCTCCCCCTTTGACATTGATGGAAACATATGATATTAAAAGCATCTTCAGCACATGGTGTCTTCTTTCTTTTTACAATCTTCTCAATATCCTCATCAAAGATTCCTTTACACTGCTACAGCTCCTCTATCTAATTTTATGCCCCCCTAGAGTATATGCTCCCACTTACTATATACTCCCCCTTTGACATCAATGGCAAAGGGCACCATAAACAATTAGGCATAGGTACTACTCCAGAAGTAGAGTAGTCAACCATTCATCAGTCACAAAGGACTAATGTTCTTGCTACTTTATCTAATCAGACTCGGGAGAGGGAATTACTCCCAACTTCTCCCTGAGATACTCAAAAGTATCTTTTGATAAAGGCTTTGTGAAAATATCTGCCAAATGTTCTTTGGTGCTCACATAGTCTGATTTTACTTCATTATCTACAACTTTTTCTCTAAGAAAATGGTATTTAATATCAATGTACTTTGTCTTTGCATGCATCACATGGTTTTTGGGCATGTTGATGGTATTGGTGTTATCACAGTGAATAAAAATAGGATAATCAACATGTATCCCAAAATATTTAACCATCTGCTTGATCCAAACCATTGTTGAACAATTCAATGCTACTGCAACATATTCATCTTCTGCTATCGACTAAGAGATACAATTCTTCTTCTTGCTTACCCAAGAAACCAACCTATCTCCAAGAAATACTTCTCCTCTAGAAGTACTCTTCCTATCATCGAGACAACCTGCCCAATCTTCATCTATATACACATGAAGTTGTACATTCTCTGATTTAGAATACCATAAACCATAGTCTATAGTTCCCTTTAGATATCTGAATATAATCTTTATTTCCATTAGGTGATTTTGTTTTGGTTCAGCTGCAAATCTACCAACAATGCCAGCTACATTAGATATGTCTGGTCTAGATTGAGTAAGATATATAAATTTTCCAATCATAGACTTATACAATGTCTTGTCAACTACTATGGAATCATCTTATTTAGAAAGCTTTCTTCCTATTATCATAGGAGTGCATACTGGCTTACAGTCTTCCATCTTGAAATTCTTCAGTATTTCCATCACATATTTGGACTGATTTATAAATATTCATTTATCTGTCTACTTTACATTCAATCCCAAAAAGTATTTTATAGGACCAATCATTCTCATTTCAAATTCATTATGCACTTCTTTTGCAAATTCTGAACTAAGCTTGTCATTACCTCCAAAGATAATGTCATCAACAAATATGGAAACAAGTAATAGTCCATCAGGTGTCTCTCTTATGAATAAGTTACAATCTATTGCTCCTTTCTTAAATCCAATTTGAGTAAGATAACCATCTAGTCTCTCATACCAAGCTCTTGGGGCCTGTATAAGTCCATAGAGTGCTTTCTTTAATCTGCATACCATATCTGGTTTATCTAATAGATTGAATCCTTCAGGTTGTTCTATGTAGACTTCTTCCTTCAAGTCACCATTCACAGAGGCTGATTTGACATCCATTTGATATAATTTGAAGTCTTTGAATGTTGCATAGGCCAGAAATAACTTAATGGCTTCTAATATACTCACAAGGGAAAATGTATCAGTGTAATCTATCCCTTCCCTCTGCACATATCCTTTACACACTAGTCTTGTTTTGTTTCTGACCACTGTACTATCTTCATTCATCTTGTTCCTAAATATGCACATCATCCTTGAAAAATCATCAACAAACAAAATGAAATACCTTTCTCCATAATATGATCAAGTTTGAGTAGGACCACATAAATCTGTATAAACTAGGTCTAACTTGTTTTTAGCTAAGTTCTGCTTACTTCTGAAAGAGCTCCTTACATGCTTTCCCATAACACATTCCTTGCACATTGTGTCAACTGGTTTTGCAATACTTGGAAGATCTCTAATTGCCTTGACATTGCTTATCTTTACTATATTATCAAAATTGATATGACAGAGTCTCTTGTGCCATAACCAACTGTCATCCACTTTTGCAACAAAACAACTTACATCTGAATTGAGCTGAAAAACATTACCTTTTGCCTTTGAGCCTGATGCAATCATGTCTCCTTCTTTGTTGCTAATAATACCTTTGTTGTCTTTGAATTCCAAATGATAACCTTTGTTAATTAGTTGTCCAACACTTAGTAAAGTGTGATGTAATCCATCAACATACAGAACATCATCTGTCTTATTCTTTCCATCCAGGGTGATAGATCCTCTACCTATGATGGGTTTGGGAGTTTTATCTCCAAATATAACCATACCACCTTTGTACTTTTCTAGATGAACAAATCTATTTTTATCACCTGTCATGTGATGAGAGCATCTTTTTTCAATGATCTAATTAGTCTTGATGTCTGCTTTGGATATTAGGGCTAACTTCTGTGCTTCCTTTTCATCTTTAATGTCCATTTCCTCAAGCAATTTTTCCATGTCTTTAAGGGCAATGAAGCCAATTTCATCTTCTCCTGAAACTTCATCAGTTACACCTTCTTCAGCATGATAGCATTCCTTTCTATATTTTGGTTTATAATCAGATCTAAATTTCTTTACTCTTGTGGGACACTTGGATGTAAAGTGACCAATCTTGTTGCATGAAAAACATTTGAATGGGAACTATCCTTCGTACTTTCCCTTGCCTTTCTTTTCTCTTTTAGCAATCATGGCAATGATTTCTTCTAGTTCTTCATCAACTTCTTTCTTATTATTGCTAGAGATGTGTAAGGGTTTCTTACCATGGACTGAGGCTTTGAAGGTTGCTTCACTTTTGGGTTCAATCTTCAATCTTGATATCTCAAATGCAGAGATTTTACTGATCAAAGTCTCTCTCTTGAAGTCTTGTGAAAATTGCATCGTTTCCTCTAGAATATTGATCTTCTTCTCATAGTCTATTGTTAAAGTAGTCAAAAGCTTGTCTATTATGTCTTCTTCTGATATTTCTCAACCATTATTTCCGACTCCAGAAACTGCTTCATTTATCCTTTGATTATAGGCTCTAATGTTATCTTCAGGTAACATCTCAAGATTGTTGTATTTCTTTTTCCATATATTCCTGCGTGCATTCTTTGCTTGAACATCTCCTTCAAACATGTCTTCTAAATACGTCCATATTGTGTATGCGTTGTCTACTTTCTTGATCTCAAAAAATTCACTATCAGATAGTGCACTTATAAGGGCTTCTTTGGCAACTGCATTAGTTGTGAATGTATCCTTTTGTTTACTAGTAGCATCATCTCTTGATAGGTCTTTTAGAGAGGGAATAATAGCTTCTTGTGTGGCTATCTCAAAAATGTCAAAACCAACACACTGTAGATGTGTTATCATTTTGTTCTTCCAATCCAGATAATTCTCTCCATCAAACTTAGGACTCTCTTTTCTGAAGTATGCCATCGGATCTACCTTAAGTTGTTAGGCTTTCTCTCCAAGGCACTTGGCTCTGATACCAATTGTTAGGATAGTCCCAAAGGATAACTGAGAGGGGGGGTGAATCAATTATTAGCTAATTTAATTCTTTTCCTTTATTAACTCTAGAATACAATAAAGTAAATGCACATTCAGATAACACAATAGACAACACCACAATTTGGTTATGCGGAAACCAAATGGTAAAAACCCCGGTGGGAATTAACACCCACAATGAACTATACTTGTTTATAATAATCCTTGTTAGAAGATCTTGCAACCATATTAGGATTTTTTCTTTACAATGCAATAAGTATAGTGACCAGGTTAAGGTTTTGACCATGTTAGGATTCTTTTACAAATAACCCAGTTAAGGGTGAGGACTCACTGTCCAAAAGCTCACTACTTTAATGGTGAAGGCTACAACATTTTGTAGAACAGATATACACTATATTTCATGATGAACTATAGAGTAGACCTATTGTCTTGATAAATTCCAATGTATTTTAATCTTCCACTGCTTCTTTACATAGATCCTTGATGAATGAAATACATCTGATATTCTGCTCTTCACTTTTCATGTATCTTTTCTTATCATTCACACTTAGCGTTCCACAAATGAACTACTATAAGTATCTTCCTCAAAGTATGAGATCATGGGACCTATTAAGAAACTCTTCATAACATCCTTGTTGGCTTAACTAACCACACAAGCATAATTAAAACCGTGTAATATAAACTAAATAGACGTGACGCTTCACTAAGTCGGCCTCACCAAATTAAGTCTAACTTTGCAATCTTGTTGAAAGACGTTTGGCGCCTTTAGATGACTATCATCAACTCATAACTAAAATTAAATATACACACACATATCCTAAAGATAGGCACAACTCAAGAAACAATGCAATACGTCGGCCTGTACAGACAACCTCCAATAACTGTAACTGTTGTCTAACAGAATTACACAACACAACTGAAACTTCATATCTAAGTTTACGTGTATGAACAAAACATAAACAACATGTCCAAAACATTAATATAACCACGCAAGGCTTGATAACATCATTCTAATAAGTACATATAGAACACTATTATATATTATATATTGTCATCAATGAAAAACATACAATCAACTAGCTGTCAGAAGTAAATCTCCAACAAAATATTGTCTAGGACAGACATTTCTGGGGTGGCAATAAGTGTTCTTTCCTATGTTATATGGTGTTGCAGTAATGTGAGAGTTGGTAAAAGTTGAGCTTGAATCTCATTCACCTCATCTTTAAACTTTGTTTCTGCAATCTGAATATCTTGTCTTAGCTTCCTAGCTTGCTTGAGCTGGTCATGGTGCAATTTGATTGCATCTTCAGTGTTTGTGAGACCTTGTCCACTAGCTTGAAGATCAGCATCAATTTGTGCTATCTTTTTGGTATACTCCTTGGTGATTTGATCCAACGTGCACAATTTTTGAATTAAGGCTATAGCTTCTGAAATTATAGGTTCCAATGTGCTTACCAGATCAAATAGCTTCACCTTGTTCAGTGCCACTTCTTGGCTTATTTTCTCTACTAACTTGAATTAAAATTTCTTCTCAAGTCTTGCTTCCATAGCCTTTTCAGCATCTATATTCTGAGATGTGATAGCGTCGGTGAGAACCACTAACTGATCAAGTATGGGAGTTGTTTGATCAACATTTGTATCAGGTAAAATTTGCTGGAGGATTCCTTTTGCAACATCGAGTACCTTTGATTCTTTTTTGGCCTTTCTCATCTTATCTTGGATAGCTTTCCTTTCACATAGTCTAGCATACTTTGTTAACTCAGTAGAATCCAATATTCTAGGATCACATACTAGAATCTCATTATTTCATCTAGAGTGACTGGATTTTTTATCTTTCTCTTTTGTTTCTTCCCTGAGACTTGTGTAGAAGAGGATGTATGAACTAACATTGCAAGTTCATTTGTTTTCTCTAAGGTGCTCAGTGAAGGCTTTGTAGATGAAACTTCTTGTGCCTTCTACTTGGTGTTCACCTATTATTTAGGTGAAGACCTCTCTTCATCAACCTTGGGTGTATCAGTAGATTTCTCTTATGTTTGCTTTTGTGGATCATCTATCTTTTCTTCTTCATTCTTATCCTTCTTCTTTTCCTCTTCTACTTGGTTTTCTCCTTCTTGATTCTGATCAGTAGACTTGTCTTGTTGATCATCAGTAGCATCTTGTTCTGTAGTTGTATCTTTGGCTTCATCTTTTGTGTCCTTTATTTCTGCATCACCCTTGTCTTTGGGTATGCTTGTATCTGCAATAGATTCTTCTTGTCCTTCTATCAGATTGATGGCCTTCATCAATATTGGCATATTGTTCTGTGTGCTCAGTTGTGTTGCATCTGTAATTGTGTCTTGTTCGTTAGTTTGAGCTTGTTGAACAGTGACATCTTCAACCTTTTGCATTTGTTCTACAGGGTCCATTCCTGTTATGTCAATGATTGAAGTGTCTGGCCATGTCTCATTGGCAACATCCATGTCCTTATTTCCTAGTGTCTTCAATGCTTGTTTCTTTTCTTGATCCTTAAGAGATATGAATATTACATCAACATCCTTCTTTGGATCCTTATCAAAATCATAGAGAGTAATATCTTGAATGTCAAGATCATCCATGATTTTATCTAAGTCAATGGGCTCAGTATCTTCCATATTACCCAAAGAAATGTGCTCTGGACTTTCTTTTTCTTTCTACTCCTCTATATGAGGTGTCTCGGTGGGAAGTAATGGATTCTCACAGCTTGTTGATTCTGCATGTAGATCAGTAATTTCTCTCCATTTAGCATATGTCATGTTTTCAAGCTCTATGAGCTTCCCCTGTAACACTTTGTAGGATCTTATCTTTGCCACAAATTTATTAGAATGCTTATTCATCATTTCTTTTATCTCTTCCATTTTGGATTTGGGAGGCATGAGTGTTACAAGTATCCTCTCCCTTGCTTCCTTTTCTGAGTGCAAATCATAAGACCATCATGCTAAAATTATGTCACTCAGTTCTTTGGGCATTTTGTCAGCAAACTCAACTGGTACATATTTGAACCTAACCATATTTTTGTCATCAGTTAACACTAAATAGTGTTGCGTTGAGATGCTTTATATTTAGAAATATCGATAACCTTGGCGTCAGGTAGTGTTGTGCCCTGTCTTTTGGTGTAGTATTAACTGATGGTGTTTATCATGTTTTTTGTTGCATATACTAATGGAAAAATATAATGTCTTCAGCTTGGTCAACACTGTATCCATATTAATGACTAAGTGTTTTTGCACTAATTAACAATTGTTAGAATAACTGAGAGGGGGGGTGAATCAGTGGCCTCAAAAATTAATCCTATATCAACCACAAAACTTTATATCTAGAATATAAATCTCCAGTTATCTTCAGTCCTTCAAGATTTATGCCTTTAAATAATCATATCCAATAACTACTACTTGGAGTTCACTGTTAAACCTTGTTCTTAAGCTTTACCGAATAGCAGTCTTAGTCTTTTCTAGTCTTTACCAAAATGTAGTAAATAACTTAATGCTTACTGATTAATCCAATATAGTAATGTGTAAAGAAAAACTTTAAAGCAATGAGCCATATACACATTGACACATGGATTTTTAACGTGGGAACCTTATTAAGGGAAAACCCACTTGGGACTGGTAACCCAAAATTTTCACTCTTCTGAAGCGAGCTTGGTGAAGAGCCAACCCTGTTAAAGGTTACAAACACATTGTTAAGTGTGACCTTGTTAAAGGATTTATCACTAATAGTTAATCACTTAATATCTGGCATTTCACTATACTATCTTCATGAATTAACCTTTTGATACTCCTTGGGATTTATCTCAATATATAAATGATGATTAAATCCTACTCGGTTAAGAGACTTTCTGATCCAACGGTTAAACTGAAATAGTATATGATTTGTTCATATAAACAACTTAATTTTGTAGGTTTTCAAATATATTTTAAGCTCATAATACATTTCTAATCTTTGTTTCCTTTCTGTACCTTTTCTCCACTTCTTTCTTCTTAGTGATGTTGTGTTCCTCTGTTGCTCAATGTCCGCAGAAATCTTTATCTTTGTATATAGCTTGTTGATCAGGTCTGATGAAATCTTCTTCACCAGTATTCACCCAACATCTTATTCTCTATTCACCCACCCATTCATAATGACTTAGCTTGTCTCTCTTATAGACATAATTTCACCATTTATCTTTCTTGTTCTTGTCATGATCCACAATTCTTTCCATTCTTTCTTAAAAGCATACTTCAGTTTTCTCCCATAGATTTCTCCTTGACAACAGAAATAAAATAATTTAAAACTCTAGCTTATCTCTGGCTTTCAACATGTCAATGAAAACAATGTGATCAACCAGTTAACTCTATATTTAGCTCTTTCCAGCTAAGTCTTTTGTCATTTATGAACTTCATTTCTCATCAATCAACACTTTATTTCTCCTCAAGCATCTCCATATGGGTTTTCTATCCGTCGGGAAACACTATGAAGTTCTACTCGGGTTAGCTTAGTTTTTATCAGTAATTCTTGTTCAGTTTTCTTGCTCGGGTATCACTGTGACTTCTTCTCTCAGGGTTCTCTATCCGTCGGGGTGCACTGACTGTCGGTGTTTGTTGTCACTTAGTGTATATTGAAATTTTATGCATTACTAATAACATAACCTTTATCTCTTTGATTCTTTAAAGTCTTTGACAATGTATATATGACCAATCAGATTATATCAAGTTGAAATCAATGGTAATACAATACATTAACTAATTTAATGTATTGCATTAACTCTCTGCAGCTCGGTGATCATGAACTTAATATCTTCAAACATTCAATAAGTTATAGTTCATCAATCTCTCCCTTTGGCATTGATGGAAACATAATACATTACTACTAATACAATATGAAATATCAGTTGTAGTTCATCAATCTACCAAATTGATTGTTCTATAACTAATACAAATATCTGGCTCTCGGTAAGCTCATATCGCTTAGATTTGATTCTTGCAGAGTACTTTCTTCAATCTTCATTCCCTTCACTGGATATATGTAGAAAATTCTTATTTTGTCTCTCCCTTTGATTTAGAATCTTTTCTCTAATGTTTACTCTCTCTTTGATTGTTCCTTGATCATCTCTTTTTCCTTTGACATCGTATTTATCTTCTTTAAGTCATCTCTCCCTTTGGATAACTTCTCTCCCTTAGATGATGGATATTTCATATATAATCTCTCTCCTAGGATATACACTCTCCCTTTGGATTATTATAATGGATATTTCATATGGATATAATCTCTCCCTTTGACAACAATGCCAAACATTTCTTCATTTAATTTTATAATATATTCCTTGAATTTCCTTTCCATCAGCAATTCAATGAATCTGGTGTTCGGTGTAGATAAGTAACTTTCTGTGTACTAATGTATCTTTGTAGTCCATCTCTTTTCTTGCATCAACATGAATGATCTTCTTATTTATGTGTAGGCTGATGCAGCCTCCTAGTTATCTTACTGACCAATAGACAGGGTTGGACCCCTAGTCTCTCTCTCAGGTACTCAAATGTATCTTTAGGAAATGGATTTGTGAATATGTCAGGTAATTGTTCATTGGATTGAACATATTCCAGTATCACCTCTTTCTCTTGAACTTGTTCTCTTAAGTAATGATACTTGATAGAAATATGCTTAGTTTTAGCATGCATGACAGAATTCTTTGATATGTTTATTGCACTAGTATTATCACAATAGATAATCACTGGTTCTAGAATTTTCATATCCATACCTTCCAGTAATTGTTTGATCCACGCAATGTTAGAGCAGTTTGCAGTAGCAGCCACATATTCTGCCTCTGCAGTAGATTTTGAGATGCATCCTTGCTTCTTACTTATCCATGTGACAAGTCTGTCACCCATGAAGAATGCTCCTCCTGGTGTGCTCTTCCTGTCATATGATTTTCCAGCCCAATCAGCATCTCTATAGACTTGAAGCTCAAATTTTCCTTCTCTTTTATACCATAATCCATAGTCTTTTGTATTCTTTAGATATCTCAGAATACTTTTGACAGCAATCATGTTTGATTCCTTGTGATTAGCAGAGAATATTGTAACTATTCCAATTGTATGTGCTATATCTGGTCTAGTATGAAAAACATACATGAGTTTTCCAATCATTGATCTATATAAGGTCTGATTTACCTCATTTGACTCATCTTCCTTTGTCAGCTTGCATCCAGTATCCATAGGTGTTCCAAATGGTCTGGAACCTTCCATCTTGAATATCTTAAGAACTTCCTTGATGTATTTGGATTGAGTGATGTATATGCTTGCATCCTATTGAATAATTTGTAGACCAAGAAAGAATTTGATCTCCCCAAACATTGACATCTCAAACTCTTTTCTCATTTCATTAGAAAATGATTTACATAAAATATCATTACCCCCAAATATGATATCATCAACAAATATTTCAGCAATCAAAATGTTATCATGAGTCTCTTCCTTTAAATACAGATTGTTATTTTCACTTGTTCTTACAAATCCAATGCTTATGAGATGGGAGTGAAGTCTTTCATACCAGGCTCTCGGTCCTTGTTTCAATCCATACAAGGCTTTGTGTAGTCTACAAACCATGTTTATCTTTTTAGGATCAACAAACCCTTCTGGTTTTTCAATGTATACCTCTTCCTCTAGTATTCCATTTAGGAATGGAGATTTGACATCCATTTGATATACCTTGAATCCTTTGAATGCATCATAAGAAAGTAAAATTATTACTCCTTCTATTCTAGCAACGGGTGCAAAGGTTTGTCCATAGTCAATACCTTCTTCTTGTGCATACCCCTTGCATGATAATCTTTCTTTGTTCCTTGTGACTTAGCCATTCTCATTCAGTTTGTTTCTGAATATCCATTTGGTACCAATGACATTCTTTTCATCTGGTCTAGGTACTAATGTCCATGTATTGTTCTTCTCAATTTTTTCTATCTCTTCATTCATAGCACTAACCCATTCTTCATTCTCTAGTGCAGTATTGACAGATTTAGGCTCAAAATCACACATTAAACATCAAGTGTTTAGCGACTTACTTCTTGTTCTCATTCTAGCCTTCTTGTCTCCTATGATTTGGTTATGTGGATGGTGTCTTCTGACATATTTAGAAAGTACTGTTTCATCTCTTTGTTCATCATTCTAATCATCATCTTGACCTTCATTTTGATCTCCATCACTCGAAACATCATTTTTAGCAATTTCCTGATTTTTGGTATTTGCAGCATGATGCTCAAGTGCATTGTTCTGTCGCTTGGGAGTGATACATTGTTGCTCAGATGGAGTATTAAGTTTTTCATTGTAGGAAAACCTATTGTATTCTTCTGGTTCTTTCCTAATTTCCTCATCATTTTTCTCTGCATATTCATCTATTCTGACATTTGCACTTTCAATGATTTTGTTAGAGGACTTGTTAAGACATCTATAAGCCTTGCTTTTGGTGGAATACCCTAGAAATATTCCTTCTTCACCTTTGGATTCAAGCTTTCCATTTCTATCATCTTTCAAAATATAATATTGACTTCCAAAAATTCTGAAGTAACTTACATTGGGTGTGTATCCATACCATAGCTCATAGGGTATCTTTTTGGTGTCTTTCTTCAATTGTACTATGTTCAATGTGTAGACAGCAATAATGATAGCTTCCCTCTAGAATGTTTGAGTGATTATATTCTCAATCATCAGTGTTCTGGCACAATCAACAATGGATCTATTTCTTCATTCAGCAATCCCATTTTCTTGTGGTGTTCTTGGTGCAGAAACTTGTCTTTTAATTCCATGCTCATTACAAAAGTTAGTGAATTGATTAGAAATAAATTCTCCTCCTCTCTCTGATCTTAAACATTTCAGTTCCTTACCACTTTGTTTTTCTACAATTTCTTTATACCATTTAAACATCTTGAATGCTTCTGATTTCTCCTTTAAGAACATAACTGTCATCATTCTAGAATAATCATCTACAAATAGAATGAAGTATCTATCACCATAGTAACTCTTAGTTCTCATGGGTCCACATAGATCAGTATGGACTAATTCTAGAATAGTATTAGATGTATGGGTTTTTCTCTTGAAACTAGACTTTGTCATTTTACCTTTTTTACAATTCTTACACATGATATGATCGGGCTTTGACATGCTCAGTAAGCCTCTTACTTTCCTTTTATTGATTATCTTAATCATGTTGTCAAAATTCACATGACATAACATTTTATGCCACAACCATATATCTTTGTTTCTAGTCATTAAACAAGTGGTTTTTATATCATCAAGATAGAATAGGTTACCTTTTATTTGTTCACTAGTTCTGATCAACCTTCCTGATTCATTAAATATCTTGGCCTTTTTTTTCTCAAATGCAACTCGGTGACCTATGTTGTTTAGTTGTGAAACACTCAAAAAATTATAGTTAAAGCCTTTCACCCAATATGCATTTTCACATCTGATCAAATTATTCAACATTATGGTTCCTTTACCTTCAACTGGACAAGGTGAGTCATTACCCATTCTTGCTGATCCACCATTATAATACTCAAAAGTTTCAAACTTTTCTTTTTCTCCAGTCATGTGGTGAGTGCAGCCACTATCTATAATCTAGACATCATTCTTACTAACCTTAGATATGAGTGCAGTCTCAAAATACCTTTCCTCTTTTTCTAAATCATCCTTCGTGGTAACAAATACCATCTCAATATCTTCATCAGATTTGGTGTCAGTATCTCTGTCTCTGTTCTCAGCTAGGTAGCAAGATTTCTTCTCTTTGTCCTTGTAGTCTTAGGTATCTCTTCTATTAGATTGTCGGTTGATTTTTTAATCTCTGTTATCAGCTTTGTCAAACTTCTTTTCATATGTTTTGTCATTACTTCTGTCATCTTTTCTTTTGTTAGGACATCTGGCAGGCAAAGTGTCCAATCTCTTTACAATTAAAATCTACCAATGGTAATTTACCTTTGTATCTACCTTTGCCTCTACAATCTTCTAGCCATTAGTGCTTCAATCTCATCATGTTCTTGGTCATCACTATCACTTTCACTATCATTTCTCATAGTGTGTTTATGACTTGATTTACTTATCTTTAAAGAATATTTGAATGAAGACTCAAAAGATGGTAAGACACTATTGTCAAAATTAATCATCTCAAATGAAATAATTCCACCAACCAAAATATATAGACATTTTTATTTGTTACTACTCTCATTTCTTGTATAGAAGATACTCTAATAGCATAAATAGACAGTAAGGTTCTTAGGATTTTACTTACCATTGTTTCTTCTTCAAGTACACCTCCAACTCCTTAGATAACATTGACTACCTCTTTTAATTTGTAGCTATCCTAAGTGATAGTTTCTCCTTCTTTCATTCTTAGGTCATCAAATTTACCTCTTAGGCTTTCTACCTTTTCTCTTAGTACATTTGCATCTCCTCCATGTACTAGCTTCAATTTGTCCCACATTTGCTTTGTTGTGGTGCATTTTTTACATGTTCAAATTCAGCATCGAAGAGTGAGGAATCAATTTCTATCATCATAGAATTGTGCTCATGCTTTTCTCTTAATTGATCAAGTGTGTGAGGTCCTTTAGGAAACACATATTCAATATCCAAATATTGAGTAACATCATTTCCAATACCTGATAGGTGGAGTCTTATCCTGCTTTTCCATGATGCAAAGTTTTCTTTGTTCAACTTAGGCACATATCATTTTATCATCTTGTGATCTTTTGCTTAAGTCTTGCAACCTTCATTTCTAAGAACACAAGCTCTGATACCAATTTTTAGAATAACTAAGGGGGGGTGAATTAGTGGCCTCAAGAATTAATACAATATCAACAAAAAAAACTTTATATCTAAAATATAAATCTCTAGTTATCTTCAGTCCTTCAAGATGTATGCCTTTAAATAATCATATCCAATAACTACTTCTTGGAGTTCGCTGTTAAACCTTATTCTTAAGTTTTACCGAATAGCAGTCTTAGTCTTTTCTAGTCTTTACCAAAATGCAGTAAATAACTTAATGCTTACTGATTAATCCAATATAGTAATGTGTAAAGAAAAAATTTAAAGCAATGAACCATATACACACTGACACATGGATTTTTAACATGGAAACCTTGTTCAGGGAAAAACCACTTGGGACCGGTAACCCAAAATTTTCACTCTTCTAAAGTGAGCTCGGTGAAGAGCCAACCCTATTAAAGGTTACAAACACATTGTTAAGTGCGACCTTGTTAGAGGATTTATCACTAACAGTTAATCACTTTATATATGGCATTTCACTATGCTATCTTCATGAATTAACCTTTTGATACTCCTTGGGATGTATCTCAATATATAAAGGATGATTAAATCCTGCTCGGTTAAGAGACTTTTTGATCCAATGGTTAAACTAAAATATTATATGATATATTCATATAAAAAACTTAATTTTGCAGATGTTTAGATCTATTTTAAGCTCATAATACCTTTTTGATCTTTGTTTCCTTTTTTTACCTTTGCTCCACTTCTTTTTTCTCGGTGATGTTGTGTTTCTCTATGTCCGCAGAAATCTTTAGATTTTTCTATAGCTTGTTGATCAGGTCTGATGAAATCTTCTTCACCAGTATTCTCTTCAGAATTTTCTTCTTTATTCATGCACCCATTCATAATGAATTATCTTGTCTCTCTTATAGAAATAATTTCACCATTTTTTCTTTCTTGTTCTTGGTGTGATCCGCAATTCTCACCATTATTTCTTTAAAGCATACTTCAGTTTTATCTCATAGATTTCTCCTTGATAAATGGAATAAAACAACTTTAAAACTCTAGCTTATCTCTGGCTTTCAACTTGTCTATGAAAACAATGTGATCAACTACTTAACTCTATATTTAGCTCTTGCCAGCTAAGTCATTTGTCATTTTTGAACTTCAGTTCTCATCGGTCAACACTTCAGTTCTCCTCAGGAATCTCTGTCGGGGTTTTCTATTTGTCGAAAACACAGTGAAGTTCTGCTTGGGTTACCTTGGTTCTTCTTGTTAATGCTTTCTCAGGTTTCTTTCTTGGGTATCACTATGACTTCTTCTCTCAGGGTTCTCTATCCATTGGGTGCATTGACCATCAGTGTTTGTTGTCACTTAGTGTATACTAAACTTTTATGCATTACCGATAACATAACCTTTATCTCTTTGATTCTTTGAATTCCTTGACAATGTATATATGACCAATCAGATTATATCAATTTGACATCAATGACAATACAATACATTAAGTGATTTAATGTCTTGCATTAACTTTATATAGCTCGGTGATCATCAACTTAACATCTTTAAACATTCAATCAGTTATAGTTCATCAGACAACATGTCTTTCCATAAGGTCTACACTTCTGTGAAAAGGACTAACCACCGTTTGTAAGATCTCACCCATTTTTGAAGTTCTTGTACGAGTTTTTAAATATTCAATTACTGACACACACACGGAAAGCAAAATGATTTTGTCATGTCTTAATAGTGATTGTTTGTTTTTTAGAATTTTTGTGATTATTAGGGGTACAAACACACCTTTCCCTACAAAATTTGCATAGCATAAAAATCCTTTCTCATAGACTCAGGTACACACTCAAATTCTAATCAGAATATGGTCATCACCAAGCACGCAATGGCTCCAGTTATGATGTTGTATTATCCGAATCCAAACTCAAATGAGGGCACAAAATGATGAGCATCTTGGGGTAATTACTATTTTCCTTGCACAAGTATTATCACCTTTTGGGGGTAATCCAGGTAGCTTCTAATCCTAGGGTAATAAGGGTCTCCATTTGATTGTATCCTCTATGTCTGTGCAAGCACAATTCAGATGTATAGCCCCATAGAGCATCTTGACACAAGTGGTCAAGTAAATGTGATGCAGACTGTTAGGCTGCACTTTATGTTAGATGTGAGATAATTATAAGCTCAAATGTCAATCAAATCCTGAGTCTTTGGCCCCAAATATTAAATTTGATTAATGTGAGTTGGAGTGGTGTGGCTCATACCTTGTTCTCACGTGGGTCATCCTGGGAGATTTTTTCCTCACCAGCTGACCCAACTAAAGAATTAAAGTGGTAAAAGAGGATTGGAGACGAAAGAGGTCTAGATTTCTGATTTACCCAAAGCGAAAAGAGGATACTCTCCTACTAAATTTCATTTTCTCCTATCAAGCACGCCAAACAGTTGTTCACTCCTTCGAATCAAAGATCAATTCTTAATTTCATTTTTGAGTTTCTGATTTTTCCAAAGGGAAAAGAGCATAATCCTCTAATGAAATCAATAATCAACTTTTAAATCTGATGCTAAAGTGCTTAAAAGAGTGCTAATTAAACAATTGATTTGAAGTAAAATTGTTCATTTACTCCAATTTCTTCATAAAACCTAATTTGAGGTTTGAGTTTTTGATTTTCCCAAAGGGAAAAGAGCATAGTCCTCTTTTTGGATTATGAAATGAAAGAAATTGTGTTAGATTTGAAAGAAAATTGTTTGATATTTTTGAATGGCAACCTCCAAGCACTTTGTCAGTAATTTCAAGTGTTTTTCTCTATTTCTTTTTCCATGGAAACTTTGGCAAACGTCTTGCAAGACATGTTAGGTTGTTTAAAAATGATCACAATCACAAAAACAATCAAGTTAGCTGATTAGTAAGTATATTTTCCAAAGAAGTTAAAATTTGTTTTTGCTCTCGGGTTTTCATATGACAAAACAAAGACCCAAAATGACATTTACCATAAATGATTAAACTGATACCGAAAACAATGAAATACACCACAGATGATAAAAAGATATATCAAAAATGATAAAAGGCACCAGAACGATTAAAGCCTTACCAAAAATGACTAAATTAAAAATTTATACCTTCCACAGAGGATAAAAGGATAGCGGTAGACGATAAAAGAATCCCTGAAAATAACTAAATATATACCAAAAATGCTGAAATAATCCCGAAGATGATGAAAGGTTTACCAAAAACACTATTTTGTCTGCCTTTTGATGATTTTCTAAAATAGAGAGCAGATTTCATGCAAATGAGGCATTCTTCCCCACGGTGGGTGCCAAAATGTGATGTGTAAATGTTGTACCTACAAAAATGTTGCACACAACCACTCAATAACTCATTAAATCAATTGGTTAGTAATATCAATTCATTGAAATCAATAGAAAACCAAATAAAATTGAATTATTGCTTCCTAGTCATGAAGATTGTAATCTAATTATTTATTGCTCTCAAAATTAGAATATTAGATCATTGAATTGACAATCATGAAATAGAAGATTCAATCAAGAATTCCTAAAATACATCAAAACATGTGTAATTATGCTCTATTTGGATCAAGGGCATGAAATTAAACTAGATTAAATTGATAAAAATGAGCTAGATTATTGCTAGAATGAAATTTCCATTAGTTCTATGCTAAAATTATATATGCACCTATATGAAATGAGCTAGAAAGGCTGCCTTATATAGATTTTTCCTTGGAGGGAAAAGGCTTCAAATTCAAATTTGAATTTGACGATTGATATGCATCCATGAGGGATGGATAAGATAGAAGCTTGGTTGATCCATGTGATCACCTCTCATTGGTTAGAGGTTTGACTTTTGAGGCATGTTCAAGGAATATTAATATCATGAATTAATTAATTCCTTTTAATTAATTTCCTTAGTCATGTATTTTAAGTTTTGATTTGATTTAATTCCCAAGGTTAATTGAAGAATTAATGCCTCTTGGTTGGTGAGTGATCTTGGATTATTGATTTTTGATGAATTATATATTTAAACCTATCTAGTTTAATTATATAATTGTGGTTAGCTTTGAGTTGACAGCCTTGGTTAGGACCTGGGGGACTTGATTTCATATTAGAGCTTTTGAGTTCATCATACCATTTCCAGGTGATTACAATACCTACTCGAGTACTCACTTGGTCAATTTTGGATGAATTTGTACTTAACCTTATAATTTGTGAAGTTCATGAAACTGTCACCTTACCTGACTATACCAAAGTAAGTGTCATCTCTTCCCTCCCAAGTCCTTTATTGTCGATATTTCAGAGTCTTTCCTTAACTATATTACTTTATTGCCTTGAAATAAAAGTTTACAAAGTCACCAACTTTGTCGACCGTGCCTAATTAAACTAAGATCTAATTTAAGCCTTCATAATTAGTGAGTTAGGTAGAGTTATGAACTACTAAACTAGTTCAAAACTTTAGGATAGATTTATAAGTAAGAGATATTTTCCATAGCAAGTCAAATTGTGATATTTATATCAGGATTCAACTGTGTATTTTTTGAGTCAAACTCGTTGGCCCATGTTTCATGAGTAGTGGTTCACAAGAACCCATCTCTCATGAAAATGAATGGAACACTTAGCACTCATTTCATCTAGGTGATTCTCATAGGGGTGAAGAACCGGTACTTCCTAAGAGGTCACCCATCCCAGTATTATTCCAGCTCAAGTGTGCTTAACTATGGAGTTTCCTCCATGGTTAAGATTTCTTTTCTTGAAACACCATTTGAAAAACCTTCAATAATTGTTATGAATTATGAACCATCAATTAAAAATACCCTTAAGATCATCAATTGATAATTAGGAGATATTTTCCATGGTAAGTTAAATTGTGATATTGTTATCAGGATTCAACTATGTAGTTTTTGATTCAAACTCATTGACCCATGTTTCATGAGTAGTGGTTCACAAGAACCAATCTCTCATGAGAATAAATGGATCACTTAGCACTAATTTAATTTAGGTTATTCTCACAAAGGTGAAGCATTAGGACTTCTTGGGAGGTCACCCATCTTAGTACTACTCTAGCTCAAGCGCACTTAACTAGGGAGTTTGTTTCCATGGGTAAGCTTGATTTTCTTGAAAACCTATTTGAAAAAACTTATGAAAGTTTTTTTCCTTATGAACCATTCATTAAAAATCCCCTTAATCTCACCAATTGATAAGTAGGAGATATTTTCCATAGAAAGTCAAATTGTGATATTTCTATCAGGATTCAACTGTGTAGTTTTTGAGTCAAACTCATTGACCCATATTTCATGAGTAGTGGTTCACAAGAACCCGTATCTCATGAGAATTAATTGAACACTTAACACTAATTTCATCTAGGTTATTCTCACATAGGTGAAGCATCAGTACTTCCCAAGAGGTCACCCACCCTAGTACTACTCCAGCTCAAGTGTGCTTAACTATAGAGTTTCCTCCATGGTTATCACACTTTTCTTGAAACCCCATTTGAAAAAACTTTAGAAATTATTGTTCCTTATGAACCATTCATTAAAAATCCCCTTATTCTCACCAATTTATAAGTATGATATATTTTCCATAGTAATTCAATTGGTGATATTTCTATCAAGGTTTAACTATGTAGTTTTTGAGTCAAACTCATTGAACCATGTTTCATGAGTAGTAGTGCAAAATAAAACATCTCTCATGAGAATAAATTGAACACTTAGAACTCATTTCATCTATTTTATTCTCACATAGGTTAAGCACCAAGAATTCCCAGGAGGTCTCCCATCCCAGTACTACTCCAGCTCAAGCGCACTTTATAACTACAGATTTTCCTCCATGGTTAAGTATTGGAATGAGTGAACTCTTGGGAATTCTTAGTGATTCACCTTTGTGATAAAACCCTAGATACTATGAGTGTTAATTGTTCCATTAATTCTCATGAGATATGGGTTCTTTTGAACCACTATTCATGAAACATGGGTCTATGAGTTTGACTCAAAAACTACATAGTTGAATCCTGATAGAAATATCACAATTTGACGTGTGAAGATATCTCCTACTTATAAAATTATGAGCTTAAGGGTATTTTTAATGAATATTTCATATGGAATGATACTTTTTGAATATTTTTCAAATGGGTTTGTAAGAAAATTGGGATTAATCATGAAGGAAACTCCATAGTTAAGCGCTCTTGAGTTGGATTCGTACTAGGATGTTTGACCTCCCAGGAAGTCTCGATGCTTCTCATCTATTAGAATAACCTAGATGAAATGAGTTATAAGTGTTCCATTAATTATCATGTGATATGGTTTCTTTTTAACGACTACTCATGAAATATGTGTCAATGAGTTTTACTCAGAAACCACACAGTTGAATTATGATAGCAATATCACAATTTGACTTGTGAAAAATATCTCCTACTTATCAATTGATGAGATTAAAGGGATTTTTAATGAATGGATCATAAGGCACAACACTTTCTAAAGTTTTTTAAAATGGGGTTTCAAGCAAAGCGGGCTTAACCATGGAGGTAATTTCGCAGTTAAGTGCACTTGAGCTGGAGTAGTACTGGGATGGGTGACCTCCTAGGAAGTTTTGATGCTTCACCTTTGTGAGCATCACCTAGATGAAATGAGTTCTAAGTGTTCCATTCATTCTCATGAGATATGGGCTCTTGTAAAACATTACTCATGATACATGGTTCAATGAGTTTGACTCAAAAACTTCACAGTTGAATCCTTATAGAAATATCACAATTTTACTTGTTGTGGAAAATATCTCCTACTTATAAATTGATGAGCTTAAGGGGATTTTTAATGAATGGTTTATAAGGCATAACACTTTCTAAAGGTTTTTAAAATGGGTATTCAAGAAAATTGGTCTTAAAATGGAGGAAACTCCATAGTAAAGAGTGCATGAGATGGAGTAGTATTGGGATGGCTGATCTCCTGGGAAGTTTTTTTGCTTCACCTTTGTGAGCAACACCTAGATGCAATGAGTGTTAAGTGTTCTATTTATTCTCATGAGAGATGGGCTCTTGTGAAAAAATACTCATGAAACATGGTCAATGAGTTTGACTCAAATACTACACAATTGAATCATGATAGCAATATCACAATTTAGGATAGATACCAACTTCCCAATTATGATGGGTTCACATCTTTCAATGAGCTATATTTTTACAAAGATGGAACGCGTGGGAAATTAATTATTTCTTTAAGTTGTTGGAGACACCTATTGAAATATGTCACTACCACCAATTTGAGTCAAAATTAAATGTCACTTAAAAAGGTGGTATTGTTAGAGTTGACTTTCATTATGTAAAATTTGGAGAACTTAATTCATAGATTTTGAGCATTGGAGAAAGAAAAAGGTGCATGGAAGAAACCCAGGTTAGTCTTTCTTCTTATTTGATAGTCTAAAATGTAATTCTAGTTTTTCCAACCTATTGTATGAAGTGAAGTAATGGAATTTCCCATCTCTATAATTTTTCTCAGCTAGCTTTCTATTCCTCTTATGATTGGCCAACCCAAATATTGGAAAGCCACATTATTTGTTCTTTGCACCTACTATCCCAAACCCTAATACCCATCAATCCTACAATAATAAATAATGGTTTGGATAAAAAAATTTACACACATGTGAGCCAAGAAGATGTCCAAGAAATCCTTAATAGGTTAACAAGAAGTTATGACTCACCCATAGTGAGAAAAATTGTTGATAGTGGTCTTCTGGAATTTGTTGGTTTTCCTAAATCAATTCACTGTTAGGAATTTTTCTCTTCCTGCATGAACCACTACCACCCTAAATATTGTGAAATTTTAGATTTTGATGGCATGGCCATAGTCCAAATTAATTCAAAAAATTTAGCTCGTGCCCTAACATTACAAGAGTAGGAAGTGTTTGTGAATACATCTATTAAGGAAGCATGGGAGTATTTTTAGGATAAAGAAGAATGATGTTTAAAAATAATTGCTACATCCTAGTTCAAGGTAAAATGGAAGGTCTAATATCAACTCTCATCAATTCTTTTAAAAGGAGCTTTTTACAAAAGAGATTGAAGATGCAATTTTTTTGTTGCACCACCTTGTCAAGAACCGGGCAGCTGAGGAAATTTTGGGTTGGATGTATTAATTTCTCATGATAATCTGTAGAGATGGGAAATATATTGACTTTGTGGGATATAATTATCCACAATTTGCATGATAAATTAGTTCATTTTAGGCGATCTAGTCCCTTCCACATGTGTTCATTATTGATCTATATGTTTGCAACAACCCAAGCTACTTGGTCGGGTCTCAGGACCCTAGAATCTCAAACTTAAAATCTATTGGTTTTCAAAATTTTATCTAAGTTACAAAAGCATGTAGGGGTGGATTAATTTTATGATGTTAATAATTATTTATTTTTGGTAGTGATAAATAAAATTGAAGGGTTACCAAAAAGGAGGATCTCTTCCAAATTTGTCAACCTTATCATGCATTATGGTATCTTGTTTATCCAGTTTGACAGCTTTTCTTATCTCAAGATTGGAGGATTCAATCAAACCCCCTACAAACTACCCAAGTATGTGTCTGCTTATTTTATACTCATGGATATTTGCAGATAGATCAAATGGGTCAATGCTAAATATGTTACTAAGATGAAGAAAGGTTATTATTTCCCGGTGTCCTTGTCTCTCTTTACTTGTAATAGTTTTGATGTTGTTTCCACCACAGAGAAACTTCTCTCTAAGTATAAACTTCAGTCCATGCCCCCAAGGGTTCCCTTTGACAATAAAAATTATGTACATAATAATTTTCATGGGGTTAAATATTATCTAAATCAACCTCAAATTGAGGATTATTGGGAAGTTGTGTGGATATAAGGGAGGTGCAAAAAAGGGATCTTATGAGAATGACCTTAGAAAATGTCAAAAATTTTGAGTTGCCTATCATCATACCTGATGGATTAACTAATGATTGCCCGTATTTGATTGATGAAACATATCAAAAAAATTCTATCTCTGCCACTCAGCTATTGACCTGGCATAATAGATATGACATGTGTGTGAAGAAGATAATTTCCCACATGGTAGAAAAAACCAATAGATGAATTGGGAAGAAATTCAAAGAATTTTTTGGGTCTTAATCCCCTAAAGGTTCCAAAAGTGTGAAGAGAAATGTGTCACAAGACCCCAATCCTACCAACACTCCTACCACCTCAATATCTTCATCCTTAGAGGAAGCTTCTCAATCAGACTAGGATGCTGAAGAACCAGAGAAAAGGGTGAATTTGATATCAAAGTTTGAAATGAGAACCTCATCCTCTCTTAAGAAATATGCCATGAAAAGGTTTCAACCCCATCTTCCCCTGCTACTACTAATTTACCCTATACCAATGATGGTATTCAAGAAAGTGATACACTCATCTTCCACCATATTGGTAGAGATGATATTTTAAATTCCATTTTTTATAATGTTAAATTTGATGTTCTCCATGGCCCTCACCTCTCCCAATTTAATAATCCCCCGCCAAGGAATGTCATCATTAATGCTTCTAATTCCACTGTGGATACTTCCTCCCCTTGGATCTGGGGGAACTATTTAAAAAATTGGTTAATTCATGTTCCTTTCCCTTGTCCTTTGTCTTTTCTACGTAGGAGTTAGTGTCATTTTCAAAATTTTCCCACATTCCTACAGCCTTTTTCTTGTAGGCATTGATTTTTTTCAATAGTTAGGGTTTTCCTTGACTAGTTTAGTCTCTTTGAGTTAATGTCCTTAGTGCCCTTTGTTAGGATTGGATTATACTAAGAGGGGGGGTGAATCAGTATAATAGAACTTTGATAAATTCTTCAGCCAATTAATTGTTAATCATACATTTTTAGTAAAGTAAAGAACATAAGTAAATGACACAGTACTCATAACAGCATATTTGTTTTCAAGGAAACCCTAGCCAAGGGAAAACCCCGGTGGGGATGGTACCCACAAGCATGCACTAAAGTATAATGTCCCTGTAAGGAGACCTATCGTTGTTAGGAGATAAATATTACATAGTACATTTCCTTGTTAGAGGAATAAAAACCCTATTAAAGGTTCACAACACCCTATTAGGGGCCAACTAAGCTTACAGCTCTTACAATATAATTCAGGTTACAAAGTGTTCTTAATCATGAACAAAACAAGAAACACTGGTGCTTAGATAGTTCCTTTATAGTTCTTCAATGCTCTGTGCTATTCATTCAACAAATTTCCAAAATATCCATCCATACATCCATACAATCTTTAAAAAAAATATCTCACATATATATCTCACAACTTTACAAAGGCGTCTCCAAGTATGAATATTACAAATATTACTAAGTCGACCTTCAATACAAAATACATTTAATATAGTAAATACTAAATGAATAGTTGGTGCTCTTATATAGTCAGTGTGGAGGTTATCAAAAACCAAAATACAACTTTGATTGCCTGGAGTCCAAGCCATACTCCCTTAATCTTTGCTACTGTCAAACTGCCTTGTTTCATTGTTCTGATGTTGTCTGTCTGTCTTCAATTTTGTCTAACTCATATTAGAATCAACCAAAAAAAAATAGATCTTAGGTGGAGGTCATACATACCCCATACTATCTTCCTCTAAGCTTTCTTTCCCTAAATCATCGATCTCGATCTTTGACACCCAAAACACTTTTGTATCTTTGTTTCTACACTTAGTCGATTTCTGAATCACCAAAACTTATCTGTTCTGAAATTCGTCTGAAACCCATATGTGTTTCCATAAATGACAACCAAAAAGTAAATCATATTTACACAAAATTGATTACTTTCCAACAATCTCTCCCTTTGGAATTGATGGCAACACTTGTCAAAAAAAATGAATAAGTGTTCCAACTAATCTGTCTCTTCTATAATCTTTCTTTTCTTTTCTCTTATCTTTTTCTTCTCTATATTATATCTATATATTTTTATTTTTTTGTTCTCTTCTCCCCCTTTGAAAACAATGAAAAAGGTGCATATATAACAAAAGGTTTTAATTCTTGCTCACCAGTTTCAATATATCCTGAAAGGAATCTTCCAAGATCTTCACTTCTACAGTCTGTGTCTTGAACAAAATTTGGCTAATGTGAATTAAGCCATTTAGTGCAAATGATGTGGTCTCAACTTCCTTCAAGTCAATGGGCAAATATTTATCCAGTGAATCTTTCACTTTCTCCAAGTCTGAGAGATGAACCTCAAGGATTGATAACTTAGGAGTGATAAAAAATTTCAGCAAATTGGACCTTGTCAATACTCTCCCTTTCTCATTATCCAGTACACTAAGTTTAGCCAAAATACTTGTGACCTCTTTTTCTAGCTCTATTGTGGATTGTGAAGATGTTTCACAACCATCCATCATACTATTCAAAGTTTCCCTCTCTTTGGCAATAATGTCTTCTACATTCTGAATATGCCTTATAGGATTCATGCAATAACTGGAAAATGTTCTCCCATGCCCAATGCAACTTCTTGCATTAGTCAAGAAATTCTTTACAATGCCTAAATCCCATGTAATATATTTACAAACTACTGTTAGCTTCTTCTCTGAGTAAGTCTTCTCTACCTTTTCTTATGCTATCTTCACTAGGTTCTCATAGTGTCCATCAAATTCATCAAGTGTGATTCTCAGATTCTCAATGTCATCTTTATCCTGGAAAAAAATAGGTGTTGGAAGCAATTTGTTTACAGTATCAATTTCTCTTGTGATGAATTTTTCCTTCTTGTCTCCTTTTTATTCTGATCTCTCCTTTACTTTTTTTAAGGCAACAAATGCCAATTTTACTAGCTATACTTCATCCATGCTATCAACATTTATATCACTACTTGCCAACAATGAAATGGATGATGTATTTACCTCTTTATTTTCATCATCTTTCTGATCTGTCTTGTTTTCTTCTTCCTTCTGCTCTTCTTCCTTCTTTTGTTCCTCTTCCATTTTTTGTTCTGCCTCACTACCACAGAAGTATCCATATTCCCTAAAAAAAGGGTCCTTCTTATCTTGAGATGTGTCAAGAGTTACTGCTACACTAGAAACATAGAAATCTGGTGGAGGATCTACTTCGCTCTTCACAGTAGACGTCTCTGTCACCTTAGATCTCTCTCCCATTCCCAATTGTGTGGGCGATGTGGTCTTAGCAGGTGAGTGCTTTCTAGAAGTAGAACTCATCAAAATCTTCTCTAATGCCTTCTGAGTTTCCTCAGTGACTTCATCATATTTCCTAGCCATGATTTTCAATAATCTCACCTTGGTCCTTAGGAGAGGTTTTAGTTCCTTGTAAATTTTGTCCCTTTCTTGGACTGATATCACAGGTAGCATTTTATCTATTTCTTGGTTTCTGATTGTATCATCTTCAATTTGTGCTAGATTTTTTCTCATTTCCAATCTCCCATAAAGGTCTATGGGTATGATTCCTTCAATCTCTAATAGTGTCTTCTTAAAATTAAGTAGGTGCTCTATCACAATGTCTTCAATTTTAAGTTTGTCTGCCACTTCATACATGTTATAATATCTATCAGTTGTAACCAATTTGCCTTTCTATAATGCTCTTTTCTCTAGCATCTTCATGTTGGGTTTCCAAATGTATTTTTATATTTTCTTCTCTTCTCTTACTATGCTCTGCTCTTTAGGTGATGTTTGCATTCTTGATCTTGTTACTCTGGAAGTGATATTTTCATTTTTTGATGTTACCTATTGAGGAGGAGGTGGACTGTCTACCATGATTACCTCAGGAGTGGGAGGGGGTGAAGTACTTTCACTTGCTAGTCCAAGTGATCTCCCCATCATCTTCTTCTTGACTTCTTTAAGTTCCTCTTCTGTCAGTCCTACTTTAACTCCACAATCATGTACAAGATTTTTTATCTTTCTCTTCCTTCGACCTCTAGTTTTTTCTTCTCTCTTTTTTACTAGTTTATCTTCATAAGTTCCCCATCTTTCCTCTGTTGTGTCAATCTCTTATGCAAGGACATGTTCTACTTGCATGGCGAGTACTTCATAACTCACTTCATAACCCATGGGGTAACACCATTTCTTTTTGGGTATGACTACTTCAAAGCACACACAATTAGTTTCAACCATGAAACAAATTGTATCTTTGTATTTCTCTACAATGTCTTCATGTATTATGTACCTTGTCTTCATCTATCTCTGTAAAATCTTGATCATACCAAATAATTCACCATCAACCCAAGTAGTATTTTATCTTTTGTAGCTCTGTGAAATAAATATGCCAGTGGGTACTCAAGACTTCCAACCACTAGGATGTAAACCAGGAAACTTGTGCTCAATATGAATGAACATATGTATCAATAATGAACCAAATCTGAAGGTTTTTTATTTGTCCTTCTTTACAAGCTTTACATTCTCAAGGAATTGTTGTGCCAGAACTTTGCATAGATTATACTTTACATTTTCTTTAACTATTATCCATGCCATCATGATGACTCCAGCAGATACAGAATTAGGTCTTCTACTGTAGTAGAACTTGTACCCAAGTATCATTGCAATCAATCTTACATCTTGCTGAAAGATGTCATTTACTGTCATTTCCCGTCTGTCCCATTTAGAATGAGTTAGGGTTTCAACTTATTTCTTCACATGCTTCTCCACAATATGAATGACTCTGGAATTTTCCAATCTAGTTTTTTCATGAATTAGGTTACTACAAATATTCACCGGTTGATCACCAATCTAGATAAACTGATCATGAACCCTACTTAAAAGTATTTTGAACCATTCATCTTCATTGAATTCACATAAATACAGTATTTTCATTATGCTTAATTGATTAATATGTTTGTATTCTTCTCTCATGACTCCATTTTCAATCATATACTCCATCTCAGTTGATATGTCATCAATTCCCAGTTTGTCATACTTATAATGTATGTAAGCCCTAATATCTTCAATGTGTAACATGCCATATGGGGTTTGGGAAAATTCTCCCTCTGGATCCTCTTCGCATGATTTGAATGGATGTTTCTTAAACTTATATCAAGGTCTATCTGTAACATCAAAAATAATAGGTGCATCCATGGCTTAGATGATGTGAAATACCTTTCTATCGCTGAATTTTGAGTTTATCCTTTAATCGATCATTCACGGCCAATGTAGAATAATCTAAACTTCTCTGCTCTCTAATTTTCTTAGCTCACTCTTGTCAAATGATAAAGAGATAAGTTGTAAAGTGGTGCTTATACAAGTTAGGTTATGAATTTCACTTTCACTTAAAACTATCTAGTCGATTGTTAGATCTCGCGAACAAAATATGTGTGTCGGCTGATGTTGTGCTCTTAGATGTATACTTCATGATGTTGGCCAAGCTTATACCCAAGCTTGCATGAGCTTCATTCATGAATTTTAGGGCGGGATATAATTTTTTGTCTATATCTAATGCTCCCCCTAAGGCCATGATCGGCCAATTAGGTTGATTATGTCTTGCTACCATCAGGCGAAGATCCAGTAGCCTCTACAGACTCTCCCTAAACTGATGTCTTGCTAGTTTATTTGATCTTCCATATCTTACCACTGTTGTTGTCTTCTGCCTTCTTGAAACAACTTTAAAAATCACTCTTTACATCTACAACACTCTTACCAATATCATTTCCATTCTTCTATGAATTCATAGGAGGTCGCACTCTTCTATTGTCTGATCCATTGTACCTACAAAATTTTGCTATATGTCCTGGATTATTGCATTTGTAATATATACGAGGTATTCTTTCCTGATTGACTTGCAGCTTATAGTATTTCACAATGTTTCCAACGTTATTACATTTGTATCATGTAGGTTTCATTGTAGGTTCTCTTCCATTGTCTTGTCTATATCCTAATTGATTAGGTTTTCTACATTTTTCTTTCTTGTGCCCATATTCATTATAGTTAAAACAATAACCAGAAAAAATTTCTAAAAGGGGCATTACCTCTAGAGTCTCTCTTCATGTGTCCAAATCTATTACAGCCAAATCATCTACCTCTGAAGGGTCTGATATGTTCTTTTGGTTCTTCAATAGAAGGTTTCTCAGCATCAATCTTCTCATTTGATTTCTCTTCCTGATTCTTTGAACATTCAGCTTCATTGAAGCCAATACCAGTCATATCACCTTTAGGTTTATGTTTGTCTCTTTGTTCATCAATCAAATCACTGTTGGTGTGAAGTTTCTCAATATGATTCTTTGCTTCAACAAGTTCACCTTTTATAATCTAATTTTATTTCTCCAGGTCTAGATACTTGTTCTTGTAGTTGTCAACCTCATTATTCATTTGATCTAATGCACTGTTTAAAGCTTCTTCAACTTTTTTCTTTGCATCCTTCTGTACCTATATTTCTTTATCCATAGTCTCATTTTCAAATTTAAAATTTGCATTCTCTTCTTTTAGTTGCTTCACCTTATTTGAACTGTCTTCATCTAAATCCTCTTTTATTTGAACCATAAGATCTTGTCTTTGATTTTTGCAAAGCTCAAGTTGATCTTTGAGTTTCTTTATGAATTTCTCAGCTCTTCACATTTTGAATCTCAATTCTCCATTCTCTACTTTTTCTTTATCAAGGTCTTCAAGTGTAGCATCAAAGTTTTCTTGCAAACTATCCAAATCCATTCTGATCTCCCTCAAGATGTTAGACTTTCTCTCCAAGGGCCAAAAGCTCTGATACTAATCATTAGGATTGGATTATACTGAGAAGGGGGGTGAATCATTATAATAGCACTTTGATAAATTATTCAACCAATTAATTATTAATCATACATTTGTAGTAAAGTAAAGAGCATAAGTAAATGACACAGTACTCATAACACCATATTTGTTTCCAAGGAAACCCTGGCCAAGGGAAAACCCCGGTGGGGATGGTACCCACAAGCATGCACTAAAGTATAATTTCCGTATAAGGAGACCTAGCCCTGTTAAGAGCTGAATATTACATAGTACATTTCCTTGTTAGAGGAATAAAAACCCTGTTAAAGGTTCACAACACCCTGTTAGGGGCCAACTGATCTTACATCTCTTACAATATAATTCAGGTTACAAAGTGTTCTTAATCATGAACAAAACAAGCAACACTAGTGCTTAGATAGTTCCTTTATAGTTCTTCAATGATCTCTATCATTCTCTACTTTGTTATTCTCTCAACAATTTTCCAACATATCCATCCATACATCCATACAATCTTTAAAAAAAATATCTTACATATATACTTACAACTTTACAAAGTCATCTCCCAGTATGAATATTACAAATATTACTAGGTTGGCCTCCAATAAAAAATACATTTAATATAGTAAAAACTAAATACATAGTCGGTGCTCTTGTATAGTCAATGTGGAGGTTATCAACAACCAAAATACAACTTTGATTGCCTGGAGTCTAAGCCATAGTCCCTCAATATTTGCTATTGTCAAACTGCCATGTTTCGTTGTTCTACTATAGTCTGTCTATCTTCAATTATGTCTAACTCACCGTAGACTCAACCAAAACAAAATCAATCTTAGGTGGTCATACATACCCCATACTATCTTCCTCTAAGCTCACTTTCCCTAAATCATCGATCTCGATCTTCGACACCCAAAACACTTTTGTATCTTTGTTTCTACACTTAGTCAATTTCTGAATCACCAAAACTTATCTACTCTGAAATCGGTCTGAAACCCAGATATGTTTCCATAAATGACAACCAAAAATTAAATCATATTTACACAAAAATGATTACTTTCCAACACCTTTATGTTATTTATCCATGTTTGCAAGTCATAGGTCAAAGTGTCAATCTTATTTTGTGATTAATCGTTCCCTCGCAACATGAAGTGTGTCTTTATATCTTGTGGTTGCGAGTGGGTGAGTGGTCAATTTTTATGTTTATCACATGATCACAAAGCTTGTTTAGTCTAGCTATTAGTGGTCGCAAGGCTACGATTAAAACCGTGGAAGTTTTATGAAATCTATCAACCACAGTGTCGCAACGGTCAGATAAAATGAAATGTTATGGCTGTGAGTATGCGAGATGGTGATGTGTGGTATTTTGTGTTAAGTTTGGTGATTCAAAATTATTATTGTCGCAGCCTCGCAAGGTTCCTAATGATTAAGTGATTTGGGGTTGCGAGTGTGTGAGATACTGCCACATGGCACAAAGACAATAGTAAGAGAATGATGGTGTGGTTTTTGTTTCCTCGCAGTGGCTTGGCTATGGTTGAGATGAAGGTTGCAAGGTCATAATGGGATAATTGATAGGAATATCTTGTAGTGCTCATAGATTTGCTACGGTTAGTGATGATTTTGCTAAGCGATTTTGAGTTGGCGAAGAAGACCATGAAGGTTAGTAATGATGTTATCACATACTCACAGAAATTCTTTCCAAGTTACACTTTGTGGTTACGAGGCTAGGATATGGGTTGTAATGATTAATGAAGATATCATTTTCACCCACAAAACTATTTGTAGGAGGTCTTTCTAGCAGTTTTGATGTGGTGACAAAAATCTTAGTCATTGGTAAAATGAGGATATCGCAGTGTCGTAACGGTTTAGTAGAATGAAACATTTGGCCTACAAACTTGTGAGACGATGATGTGTGGAGACATAACTTTTCATCAATTGCATGGTTGCTTAAAGTAAAATGGTTTTTTGAAATAGAATTCTTCCATTTGGCATTTGGCATAGGTTTTGTGGCTAAGGTGGAATTCTTTCACATACACATGATTCAAATTTGGTCGATAGCTCATAGCGAAAAGATGGACGCCACGGCTAGTTGAGATTTATAGTAGAAGCATGTGAATTAATAATTGAAGAGATGGCTTTGGTAGAAGTGATATTTTCTCTATAAATGCATGATTTTAGACTCAATCAACATACAATTTTAGCTAAAAAGACAAAGTGCAGAGCTGGTGATTCATGTAGAAGACCGTAAAGTTGCTATTGTGTTTGACATCAAGGTGAAACTTTGAATAACCTAATCTTTCTTTGTTCAAAAGGGAATTCATGTTTCTGTATTTAGACTTGTTTTTAAATCTTGTAGCCATGAGTTAGAGTGTTTCTACTAGTTCAAAAAAATTGTGAAGGCTCCCAAGAATTATTGGTAGGATTTTATAGATTTACTGTATGAGTCCAGTAATAGCCAATCCATAAATGAGTTTGAATGGAAAGATGCATGCATTATGTGCAAAAACCCATAGACACGGTCGTCTGGTTGGTCCCTATTTAATTACTTTTTCAATAACAGGATGAGAGGGCCACCAATGTCAAACTCCTAGGAACTGAATTTGGCTAGGTTAATTGTTCCTGATGTTTTCATAGATGTAGAATTTCTAAGATAGATGGTAAAGGCATATTGTCCTGTTACTAGGGTTATAAGAAGGGTGGACAAAAAATTCCTAGTTTCCATAAGTAGATAGAGTTTGGTAGAAGCATTTAATGCCTTAGGGGATACTTGCACAAATATTGATTTTAACAAAGAGAAGACAAATTATAATCCTCACAAATAAATGTTGAAGTGTATTGTAATTCCTAGGTATATGCCTAGAGCTGATAGGAAGCTTCTCCCAGTTCATAAGAGTGTGAATGATTCGTATGATCTTAGTACTTTTCACAATTATATGGAGTACACTGTATATGGGTTGTGTAAAGTTCTTGCTTTTGATGGTGATACTATAGTAACAGAGGATTTTTTGATGATGGCTATGGAATTCATAGCCCAGAGGTGAATAGTGATTATGATTTTGTAGGGTTTCTAATTAAAATTTTACATGAAGGATTGATAGAGATACAAAATAATCTAGGAATGATAAATTTCAAATTATATTCAATCTTGTTTCATCTTATTTTGTTCTAGAATATTGATGAAATGGATGATAAGATCATTTTGATCAAAGAGAATGAGTTTGGTCACTACAACATTTGGGGTCAAATTTTGATGCCAATTTGCGATGGCGCTACCATTTGTGTGTATTTTTTTTTTTTTTTCAAGTGCCCCCGACACTGTCACAATAGCGATGATACCATCATAATTACGACACCCTCTTGATTATAAACCAAAAAAAAAGGAAAAAGAAAGGCTCATTTTTGATCGAGTTGTGCATGCGAGCGGAAGGAAACTATACCATTCTGTGTGCAAAGAGGGCTCTTGTTGTATTGAATCTAGCTAGCAGTCATAACTGAAGAATCCAACATCTCGTTCATCACACCTCCGGGCCAGTTTGCAATTCATTCAGCTAGTTTCCTTCATGTTTAGGGTATAGCCACCGCATACTCATCAACAAGCTGCCACCACATACTCACCATTTGAGGTATGTCTTAAATTTTAGCCTTTGGTTAAGAGAATATTACATATATTAGTCAATATGATGAATATACACCATAATGAGAACATACACCATAATCTGTAAAAACCTTAGCATAAAGAAAGTGATGCTTTGTCACGGGCAGTATGCCACTGTTGTCTCACTGAAGCTTTGACCCTATCTATTGAAGGTTAGATGCCAATTAATTTTTCAATGGTTGGTGTCTTTTTAAATGCCTCATTGATGGATTGAACAAATTGCCTGGAACCTGGACATTCACGATCTTATTATCAATTTCAATATATGTCTTGTATTTTAGCCTTTGGTTAAGAGCATATTACATGACTAGAGGTGTATACCCTAAGATGACCTAATTAATATTAGTCAATATGAGAACATACACCATAATGAGAAAATACATCATAATCTACAAAAACCCTAGCATAAAGAAAGTGATGCTTTGTCACGGGCAGTATGCCACTACTGTCTAGTAGGGAGGAACTTTTAGGTATCATAAATCTTATATCCTTGATAAATACGTCTGATACTTGCACTAGAGATAAGTGTAAGGCCCCTAGTCAAGCTACCCGATATAAGGATAAAAATGTGTCTATGTTATAATGCATTAAAAAATCTCTTTCTATGGTCTTTTTTATACGTGGGTTATTTATGGTTTGTAAGGGATAACTATGTATGTTCATTTATAAGTTTCCTTATCCTTTGAGGTTGTGCATAGACAATCACTGTTTCATTTCTTTTTTACAAACCTATTGTCATGCTCCTTACAAGTAGTTACTTTGTTACCCAATGGGAATACATCTTCTAATTAATTCATGTTTCCT
>MU228144.1:3900593-3919115 GCA_018584345.1 Thuja plicata | reverse complement strand
GTTACTCTACTAAGAGCAAAGCTTATAGATGTTTTAATTTAAGGTTGAAGAAAATCATTGAAAGTGCACATGTGAAGATTGATGAGAAGTTCATGATTCAAGAAAGATATTATGAATATGCACCTATTATTGAAGATGAACCTAGACCAATCAATAAAGAAACAGTTATAGAAGAAATGTTTGACTGTATTGATGTATCATGCAATAACCCTAAACCAAGTCAAGAATAACCACAGATCATAGATGAGAGTGTCACGCCTACAAAATATACATCCAAATACCATTCAAAAGAAGATATCATTGGAGATCAGAGCAGTAAAGTTTTGACAAGATCCAGAGCAAAAGGTTCAACCGTTGATGAAGAGGTATGTTTACTTTCACAAATTGAACCCATAAGTGTTGAAGATGCATGCAATGATTCAGATTGGAAAACTGCAATGCAAGAAGAATTAGATCAAATAATTAAGAATGACACATGAGAATTGGTCCCTAGACCTTGTGACAAGAATGTGATTGGAACTAAGTGGATATTCAGAAACAAAATGAATGAAGATGGTACAGTGATAAGAAATAAAGCAAGATTGGTATGTAAAGGATATGTGCAAAGAGAAGGAATTGACTATTCTGATACATTTGCCCCTGTGAGAAGACTGGAAGCTATAAAGTTGTTTTTGGCCTATGCAACATTCAAGAACTTCAAATTATATCAGATGGATGTCAAGTCAGCTTTCCTGAATGGTGACTTGAAGGAAGAAGTCTACATAGAGCATCCTGAAGGATTCAAACTTTCAGACAAACCAGACATGGTATGCAGACTAAAGAAATCCATATATGGACTTAAACAGGCCCCAAGAGCATGGTATGAGAGACTTGATGGCTACTTAACAAAAATTGGATTCAAAAAGGGAGCAGCAGATTGCAATCTATTCATCAGAGAGACACCTGAAGGATTATTACTTGTTGCTATCTTTGTTGATTACATTATTTTTGGAGGTAATGACAAGCTTAGTGCAGAATTCGCCAAAGAGATGCGGAGTGAATTTGAAATGAGCATGATTGGACCTATAAAATACTTTTTGGGATTAAATGTAAAGCAGATAGATAGAGGTATATTCATAAATCAGTCTAAATATGTGAAGGAGATATTGAATACATTCAAAATGGAAGATTGCAAGCCAGTAAGAACTCCTATGATAACAGGAAGCAAGCTTTCTAGAAATGATGACTCCACAGCAGTTGACAAAACACTTTACAAGTCCATGATAGGAAAACTCGTATATCTCACTCAATCTAGACCAAATATATCTAATGCAGTTGGCATTGTTGGGAGATTTGCAGTTGAACCTAAACAGAATCATCTAATGGCAATAAAAAGAATATTCATATATCTAAAGGGAACTATAGACTATGGTTTATGGTATCCTAATTCAGAAAATCTAGAACTTTGTGTATACACAGATGCAGATTGGGAAGAATGCATTGATGACAGAAAGAGTACCTCAAGAGGAGCAGTATTTCTTGGAGACGGGTTGGTTACTTGGACAAGCAAGAAGCACAATTGTATTTCTCAGTCAACAGCAGAAGCTGAGTATGTAACAGCCGCATTGAATTGTTCAACAATGGTATGGATCAAACAGATGATTAAAGACTTTGGAATTCAGATTGATTATCCCATTGTCATCTATTGTGACAACGCCAACACCATTAATATGTCAAAGAATCTTGTGATGCACGCAAAGACAAAACACGTACAAATAAAATATCATTTTATAAGAGAAAAAGTTGCAGAAAGAGAAGTGAAGCTGGATTATGTGAGCACCAAAGATCAGTTGGCAGATATATTCATGAAACCATTATCAAAAGATACTTTTGAGTATCTCAAGAAGAATCTGGGAGTAATTCCCTTTCCTGAGTCTGATTAGTACTCACAAAAAATACATCAATCCTTTGTGATTGATGAGTGGTTGACTACTCTACCTCTGGAGTAGTATATGTGCTTATCTATAATTGGCATCCTTTGCCATTGATGTCAAAGGGGGAGTATATAGTAAGGGGGAGCATATACTATGGGGGAGTATATAGTCATGAAAATAAAAAAACAGTCAAAGGAGATGCAGCAATGAAGAGGAACCTTTGATGATGATATTGAGAAGATTGTAAAAAGAAAGAAGACACTATTAGATTAATGGTTTTTTTAATCATATGTTTCCATCAATGTCAAAGGGGGAGATTTTTGGAGATTTACATTTGTGCAAATAGTTGACTGTATGTTTTTCATTAATGACAACATATAGTATACGGCAGTGAACTGTATTCACTTTTTAGTATGGATATGTGGAAGCCTTGTGTGGTTGTTTTTATGTTTCAGACATAGTTGCTATACCATGTTCATACACACAAATTCAGAAGTTCAGTAACAGTTGAGTTATGTTACTCTGTTTACTAGCTACAGTTTCAGAGGATTGTTTTCAGAAAGCCGACAGTAATTTTATCAATTCTTTAGTTGCGCCTATCTATGGGATATGCGTGTTTAGATTAATGTTTAGTTATGAGTCAAAGATAATTAACTAAAGGCACTAATCATGTTTCATCTGAAGCATGACGTTTGGGTATTTTTGGTGGAGCCGACTATGTGAAGCGATGCATCTATTCATTTTGAGTTGTGTGGTTCTAATTATGTTGCGTGCTTAGTTTATCCGACAAGAGAAGCATTGAAGGGATTTCTACAGCCGAAAAAGATCATATCTTTTGGAGAAGATACATATAGTAGTTCATTTGTAATCACTAAGTGTGAATGACGAGAAAAGAGATAGAAAAGGAACAAAATAGAATGCTGATTATTTTGGGATAGTAAAGCCATTTCATTCATCAGTAAAATATCTATGTGAAGAAGCAGAGAGTGTATACAATTATTGGAAATGATCAAGACATCAGGTCTACTCAACCAGATAATTATCAGATATAGTGTATATATGTTTTACTGAAGGTTGTAGCCTTCATCATTTTAGCATTGTGCTTTTGGACAGTGAGTCCTCACCCCTAACAGGGTTATTTGTAAAAGACTCCTAACAGGGTCCGACCCTTAACCAGGTCACTATACTTATTGCATTGTAAATTAAACTCCTAACAGGGTTGTAAGATCTTCTAACAGGGATTATTATACTCAAGTATAGTTCTTTGTGGGTGCTAATTCCCACCGGGGTTTTTACCTATTTTGTTTTCCCCGTAACCAAAATTGTGGTGTTCTATTTTGTGTTATCTTAATGTGCATATGCTTAATGATATTCAATACTTAATTAGAAGAAAGAATTAAATTAGCTGATAACTGATTCCCNCCCCCCTCTCATTTATCCCTTGGGACAATTCCAATAGATCCAGAAAGGACTATAAAAGAGTATTCTAAGAAGGTTCATGTTGTTTCTAACCAAGCGGTTGATGTTCAGTCTGCTTCTAGTGAGATGTTTGTTCCTGAATCTGTAAAGATGAAACTAGAAGATTATGCTGAGAGAATTAAGAGCTTGGAGGAAGCTGTGAAGAAAAAAAGTATTTATGTGTTAATGCAGGTCATGGAGCACAAAATGAATAATATTAAGAGAAAGTTGGGTATTGTTCATGGACATCATGAGTCTTTGACTCAAACGGAGAAAATGCATGATGAGGTAATATCATTCCTGGAGTATTTATTTACATTAGGGTCAGGAAAAAATATGACAATGGAAAAGTTGGTGACTATCATGATGTACTAGGATGACATGCCTGATAAGATTGAAGACAAAAAGGAGAAGATAACCATGGTGAATTCCATGTTCTCTTTCTTTAAAGCTAAGGTACAATTGGATAAAGGAAATTTAAAATTATTTGTTGAAGGTTATCAATCCTTGGTTCCATCAATTTATGATGAGAATAATGAGTTGAATTCTGTGGAGGTTTGGAGTGTAGAATTTGATCTTACACTTGTGAACACAGAAAAAATGATAAGCCTAGATGATGATGTGGATGTGTCGGGCTTTAATGATGTGTTAGATGTTATTTTTAGAGTTGAAGTGGATTTTGTTAAGTTTATTTCATATGTCTGTGCCATAACAGATGCAAGGTGGAATTAATTTGTTAATCAGTTTGAAGAACTAAAGAAATTTAACTAGCCCAGTGATAAGGATTTTAACATATGTGAGTTGTTTCTCAAGGGAAAGGATTCCCAGGTAGTTTGATTTCTGACATTTGTTTGTCCTTTTATTTTTTTTGTCATGACGGGGTAGAAATATTGTTAAAGAGGGAGATCAGTTACGTTCATAGGTATCTTGAATTTGTTGTAAAAGTTATTGATGACCTAAGCCTTCCAAATTTAAACTAATCTGAAGATTTGAAGAAATGAGATGGCCCTTTTTTTGTTGCTCAGATGTTGTTCGAGCTTGTTCCCGGTTGCCGCATCATGGTGGATTTGAAGATTTGATATTGTTTTGGTTCTATCATTCTTTTTAGTTCAAATTTTGTTGTCATCAAGTGATCTAAAGCTTGTTGCATCCCTTATCCTATAAAAGAGATCCCAAGATCACTTGATAAGGGTTCCCATATTTTTATGTCAAGAAAGTAAGGATATAATATAATTGAGTTGATTCATGCAGTCTTTTAGATAAGAATGTATTTTATTTTGATAGTTTAATGTGTAAATGAAGTTGATACTATTGTCTTTGTACCAGACTTAAAAAAATTTATGAATTGAATACAAATTTAGGATTTGTGTCAATTTGTCTTTCTGTAAAATAGAAATGAGTTATTTATCTATTGCTTTCTTTCAAGGAAAGAATTAAACATGATAAGGATAATCACTGTGAAAGTTTACGTTGAATGCAAATTTGATGATAGAAGTCCATAGATGTAAAGAAAAAAGTATGTCAGACATACTTTCTTGTATTCTTTATGTTATATGTGAATGAATTTTGTTGTCAAATATATTCGACCTTTAAGTGACTCTTTAACTAAATGGATTAGCCACTATTCATAATTGATGCATAATGTTGTATGGTTAAACATCTCAAAATTATAAAATTGTGTGTTGTTTGTTTGTTTGATAAAATATTATGTGATTATTCAAAACAAGTGTGACGTTCTGAGAAGTATCCATAGTTTTCCATCTGTTAAAAAAGTTGAGAGGTGTTATTTGGTTGAGTGTATAAGATATAGGTGTACCCTCCTGAATCTTATGGAGCTCAAAGTGTAGAAGGCTTTGCAGCCTTGTCAGTGTTGGGATTTTCATGTCCTTGATTTGTTAATAATGCAGTGATTTGTTTTAGTATATTTTCAGTCAGTCATGTTGAATCTTGATTTACCTTTTAAAATCAAGGGAGTAGGAAAAAACACCAATGGGGTCAAGGAGGTTGTTGAAAAGAAAAAGAGATACATGTATATGGTGTAAACAGAAGTAGACATTATTACCAAGTTGTTGCAAGGAATCTGTGAGCCAAAAAGAGCCAAAAGAATTTCCACAGTGGAAATAGATCCTGTGACTAACCAAAGGCTCCTTGAGATTGCAAATTCCATTGGTGAAAAGAATGTGAGAGAGAGAGAGAGAGAGAGAGAGAGAGAGAGAGAGATTTTACCTTGAGTAGAATTGACATGGGTTTTCCCACTTCAAAAGGAAACATTTATTATGCCACCACTTTTATCAATGCCCTAGCTCAGAGGGAAGATGAAAGAACAAAAGAATCTAGAGCTGATAAGACAAGTAAACTCTTTGGTTTCTTTTATTTGATCTATTCTACATGAGGGGGTAAAAACTTTGAGAACAACATGTCAATCCATATTGATGGGCTAGATTCTAACAAAAAGAAACAAATCAAAAGGGCTTGAGTTGTTACTTTGGTAATGGATAAATGGGTGGAGAAACTTGTAATTGATGCATGATATCTTTCATCTAAGAAGGTGTGAAAATGTACTTGTTGATAATTAAAAAAATTAGAGAAATTGAGAAGTGATTTGTTGGTTGTTAAAAGGGAAAAATGATAATTTTGCAGACATTTAATTTGAGCTGCAAGAAATTGCCAGTATGCCCTCGGCAACTGTAATAGGAGAAGGGATAATAAGTAGACCATTTGACCCCAAGTTCATGACTTGGATGGATGTGTTGGAATGGAAGATTGTTGTCTATGAGGAGTTAGAGCAATATATAAGGCAAGCCCTAGCTCAGTTTCAACATAATGCTTAGAACCTAGTATCCTATTTTATGCAACTAGAGATTGAAATATTTGAAGAGGGAGAAGAAAAATTAAGAAACAGTGTCGTGGTAATCCATGAATTTAGAGATAAAGTACAAGAAAGCATTTTAGAAGAGGATAAAGGAAGAAGAAATAGACAATTTGTGTCACTTAGCAGATAATATCCCTAGCTTTAAAGAGGAAGCACAAGAAATTCACCCTAAAATTATTGAAGTGGAAGAAAAATAGCCAAGAATAAGGTGAAGGTAATAATAACGGTCAAACCTCAATCCAGGACATTGTCTGAAGTCATCACTAAGTATAAGTTTTACAAAATGAAGGTACAAGAGCAAGAGGATCGAGCTCAATTAGGGGATGTAGAGGAACAGGTAGCACGTGTAGACCAAGGAAATGAAGCGCAAAGGATCGCAGAAAGAGAAACGGTGGTGATAGATTAGTTTTATGTTTTTAAGATGTCAATCAAAAACTATAGGCTCTAGAGGGTCATCTTTCTCTATGTTATTTGTTAAAAATTTGGCTGGTCTTTTTGGTAGTTATCTCCAAGAAGTCGTTGGTTACCAAAGTCAATTATGATACTTGATGCATATATATTGCTAATTTTTTATTGTGTTAGAGGTTAGATAGAGAAAATTAAAAAGGGCTTAAAGGATTTTAATGAAATAGCATCTGGAAGTGATCCTGCAAATTGTGGACTATGTGTTACAATTTATGGTTGTTCATTCTTCTTATGTTGAATGCATTATTGTAGGATGTTATCCTCTATGCATATGTTTGAAATATTTTATGAATATGAGTTATGGATTTTTTTTTTATGATCAACTTTGTGTGGGATTAAACAGAAATTCACTGATAGTCGGTAGTATTTTCTATATTTTTGTGTTCTTTGGTTTGTTTCAGATATTTAAGATTTTCACCTTTCAAAACTTTATGGTTAAAAGTTAACTTCCTTATTTTCTTTCTAGTTAAAAACATACAAGTTTTCAATTGTCATTATTTTAAATCATAAGAAGGTAGTCATGCCTTCGAAAATAAGCAAAGAGTCGGTGTAGAAAATCATCACACTTGACTCAACTGTTGGTCCAGATTGCCACTTATTGGGCACATTATATTGGAGATTTAAGTGGTAAAAATCTAAAACTAACAAATATCAAATGGTCCAATGTTAAAATATCAATGACAATTTCATATCTTATCCATATGTAAACAAGGTAAATGGTTGTCTTATTTAATTGGGAAAATTATCATTGACTATTGAACCATTTGATGTTTTAAAATTCCTTATGGAATCCTTAATTTTCCATTCATTCTATGTAGGCACTTTTTAGGTTTGACATGGACTTATTAAGAGGTAACGATAAGTTTTTTAATGATTTAAAATACATAGTTTAATAATATTTTAAAGGAAAAATTACACTATATAGTAATTCTAGGCTAATTAAATAAATGTTATCAAGAAGAACACAATTAACCTAGACTAATTAGTTGGGATTTATCAGTAAAGTAAATATTATGATGAATTTTGGTTAGGAAGTTTTTAATTAATTTTTATTGGGCCCAATCACCTCATGTATAGAAAATATAATTTGAGTTAAAATAAGCATAAAATTTTATTTTCCTAGTGTAGGAGATGATGTCTAGATTGGTGACATGTTATTTTCAAAAGTAAAAAATAAAAAGTTATAAGCTATTAAAAAATACTAATACCTACAGTTTCAAGTTTATGAACCAATTTCCTCATAAAATAATTAATAAATAAATAATTGTGTTCAATTATAAAAATACATATATTTAAAAACTAGACATTATCTATCCCTCTCTTTGGATCTCTAGCTTTATATGGGGCTAAGCTCCCTCCTCATGTGTGTGAGTAATTTCATATTATTTCCTTGTGTCTACCATTTCTCTTAGAGTAGTTTTCCAGATGTTTTTAATTGTTGGTGTGGTTGTAATTGTCTATCAATGTATCTTGAGGTTTGGGGGGAGTATTCCCATCATGTTTTGTCCTCCAATGCTTGTATTAGTCATGAGATCACCTTCAATCGAGTTTTAGATGTAGCACAACTCCCTATTTCTTGAAATATTAGTATTATTTGCATCCGTCCTTTTACTACTTTTATCACTTCATTTCTCCTTCTCCTTGGATCTCCAGCTTTATCTGGGGCTGAGTTCCCTCCTCTCATGTGTGTGAATAATTTTAGAATGTTGCCTTGTGTCTATCATTTCTCTTATAATAGTTGTCCAGGTATGTTTAGTTGTTGGTGTGTTATAATTGTCTATTAGCATGTGTTGAGGTTTAAGGGAAGTATTCCTACCATGTTTTGTCCTCCAACACTTTTATTACTCGTAAAATCACCTTCAATCATGTTTTGTGCAGCATGGCTCCCTGTTTCCCATGATATTAGTATTATTTGCATCCATCCTTGTACTACTTTATGATTTAATATAGTACATGCCTCGCACATTTTACCAAAAAAACACTAAACATTATCATCTATAATAGATTCTGATTTTGTAAAAAAAGGTTACAGACATATTGATAAATTCAATGTTTACTCTTATGATTAACATCAAAAAGATTAATTCACAAAAGATATCATGTCTCATAGATCATGAAATAACATGTATTTCATCATCGTCATCATCATCATCATCATATATATATATATATATTGTGATTGATTATAATTTATCATATATTAAAAAAATGACTATAAATTTGACATCAAAGAATTCACAATATAAAGAAAATATAAATATATTTTGATTCATGTAAACTATTTATATCATTCTTTATTTTCAAATACATTTTTTCCTTTTTTAAATATATGAATCCAATTTTCTCCTAACCGAGAACTAAATCAAAAACTAAACTCTAATGAGCTCAAAAACTCCTATATTACTTTACATTTTCAAAGAAACTCCTATATTACATTACATTTTGAAAGAATTTATAGCTTTTCAATTTTGTGATTAATTCTTTCTCATTTTGAGAATTTATAAAGGTTTATAAAATAAGATACAGTTATTCTTGAGAGAACATCATTAAATGGTTATGTTACAAATACTTAGAAGACAAAATATTTAATCTTTGGAAAAAGTGACAACCATATAATCATTAAGGTATTCTATCAAACAATTTATGTGTATGGTATATATAATATGTGAATATTAGAGTATTTTGGGAAAATATTTTACGAGCAATCATCATGAGTGATAAATTCTAAATCAATATGTTTCTTCCCTATTCCCACGCATTCCAAAAAATTCCACCACTACTTCTACAAATTTTACAAGGCTTTCATCAATCACAAGCCAAGTATACAAGCATTTGTCAAAAGTATCACCTAAGAATATAAATTTCCTTATTGTACCCTATGGAACAAGTGGCATAGAACACTCTTCTATGCTAATCAGTTCAAGATTTGATGTAGGGTGAAATTCAATTTGCTTGTGTTTTTTTGTATTGGCATCCCAAATTATTGTTATTTTATCAACACCTCTAACACAAGACAATCTTTATATTTTAAGAGAATAGGTCCTTTATTTTTGTTAGATGTGTCCTTCAATACACCATCCTTACTTCAAGTCTTTGATACTTTCATGTCTACATTCAATATTGCATTGTTAAGTCTTCTTATAAGAAGTTCAACATCTTCATCCTTCAAATATTTAAGCATGACATTCTACTCAGCTCTTTGCTTTTCTATTGATATACTTTCTGCGGGCATTTCAATATTATGAACTTTGAAGCCATTTCATAGAATATCTAAATATATTTTTATGTTTTGATATTTTTAATTGCAATACGTCTCATTTTCTATTAGTAAATGATTTTGATGGACTTCTTTTTTTCGTTCCTCTTAAAATAATTTTGAAGACATGGGTTGTAGGAGTGATGAATAAACCCTTCATGTAACAGGACTAGATAGTCTTGTTTTATGCTTTTAATCTAATCTCATGATCTTTTGTGTAAACTATGGCATTTTTTTTTAGTTTGTTTATGCTTTACATTTTTCATATATATCTACAAGAGCATGTTCATATATATAATCTAGGAAAATCCCTCTTCCATTATGGTTTGATGAATGTTCATATACCATTCTAAATCTCCAATTTTGGCATAGGCGGGTAGTATGTTACCATAGATTATGAAATTCAGTTTTACACCTGTATACTACATTTTCTTGAGAGTTTTCAAAGCCCTTTCAATAAATCCATTTCGTTGAAAACTTAATCTAACATATATGTAGAAAAAAGACTTGAAAAGGTATTAAGTTTGGTTTTATAACTACAATCTGTGTTTGTATAACTATGGCATTCATACACCTTCTAAATGTCCAATAAATGTTCATGTAATGTTGGTTATTTTGCTAACTTTAAAAAATTTATAACTCTTTAATCTTTTTTTATATCACACTTTTACTTTTTCATAAACTTAGTTTCTACTTTTCACATAATTAGGATTTTTCAACTAATTTTATAAAATTTATCTCTTCAATATATTTTCACAGAATTCTTAACTTGAAAGAAAGTTAAGCTTGCAATTTTCAAACCTTTGAGAAACTTGTGAACACTTAATTTTCTTATGTTTAGAAAGTGCATTAACAATTTCTAGTTTCATTAATTCAAAACTTATATGAATCTACAAGTTTGACAAAACAGAATTATTTCATATCTTTTAATTTGGAAGTTTTTTTTTTTATATATTGACCACCTAATTAGAATGAGTTGTATTGATCATAAGCAACCAAGATCATATAGAATTGGTAACCAAGTGTGATCAATTGACAAAAAGGGAGACCAGAAAGCCCTTTTGACTGTGGCATGGCCAAACATGCCCAAACACTAAAACTCTTCATATTCCATCGTACTATTATTTTGACAACTCGGTGCCAATACAAACAAAAACCAAAGCTTCCTAAGACTCCAAGCAAAACAACGGCTTTAAAACTATGTTTTCACCTGATAGCATCCAAAGTAACCTTGAATCCTCTAACTGGCTGTGATCACTCAGTTAAAACTTGTCGCCCATTTGTCCATCGAACACCCACTGCCAAATAAAGCTATAGATGAGCCTCACTGAAGATCTCTGGCAGCAAGTGGGAAAGGATAAACGAAGATAAAATTGACACCATTCTTCCTCTAAATAACTAAAATGATCACCTTCGTAAAAGAAAGCTCCAATGACCAAATCATAACTGGAGATCGGCTCAACAAAAAGAGAACCCCCAAGATAGCAAGAATAGTGGCTTAACCGGAGATCGGCTCAACAAAAAGAGAACCCCCAATGTTGAAGAACATCCAAGCCAAGACTATTCATGTCGATCCAAACTATATTCACTAGAACAATACTCATCATTCAAAGAACACAAATCCTGCCCATCTGCAGCTTTGTTTGCCAGGAGGTCTGTTTCTTCATTTGCTGCCCTGAAAATGTGACCTGTCGAGAAGCATTTGAAGTGCTGAGAGAGAGCTAATACTTCTTACACAAGGGCCTACAACTTCCAGTTGGGGGTTTGCCTTCTCCTTAATGCATTTATAACATTGGTTGAATCTCCTTCTGCTACCACTTTTTTAAGATGCAATACTCTGCATTTCTTCAGCCGAAGAATGAGTGCCCTCAGCTCAGCTTCATTGTTGGATACTTTTGGAAGGGGTTTTGTCAAGTGACACGGAACATTCTCTCCCCAGTCTCTGTTGATCACCTTGCACCCGAGACTCCTGAATTGCCTCTCAAGGATCCATCAAAATTCATCTTATACCAATCAAGTTTCTACCAAAGAGCTAAATCTCTCCAGGTTTGAGAGGCGGCTCCTCTTGGACCCTTTACAAGTAGATTCGTAAGTTTATATCTCAGATTCTTCATACTTGCATCCCATTTTAAGAAGGTGACTTTGCCCTATATCCAGCTATTCACTACTACTACCACCGAAGCTTCCACTTTTTTAAGGAAGTCAAACTCATATGTTTGTTGTGAAATATTATTTTATTTCATTTCTTTTTGAGTTGTTTTAGTGGTGGAGAATTTGTGCTCTTGAAAGATAGGTCAACAAGTTCAAAGGTCATAAGGGGGTAGGGTATGTACCCCTGGTTTGTAGCACAGTTAGGTACCTCTGCAAGGAGTATGGGGTAGTCTCATATTGTTGTCACCATATGTAGACCCAAAAACATATGGCTGATACTGTGAACTATAAAAGAACTTTTTATTTCCTTTCCTTTTCTATATCTGCCATATTACAATGGATGGCCCTAAAATCCATAAACATGAATAGATTATTTTTTATTAATGTTGGCCAAGATTTGAAGACTGAAAATGTCAATAGGTAAAGCAAAGACATAATCTAATTTCACACTAAGCCACCTCCAACATTTTTAGGCGAAAGGGCACCCCCATTACAAGATGACCCACTATTGCTTCAACAGTCTCTTCAGCATTATGGCATAGTTCACACGTATAGGGTCCTTTAAAGCTCAATCTATGAAATTTCTCTGTTGTCATGATCTTTTTTCAAATAGCTGCCCAAGAGAAAATGCCTTTTTGGGTAAGAAAAATTTGTGCCAAAAAAGGTTGATTAGAATCCATACTTAGTGAGCAGACTCACCTTCTAACAGACTATATCAATCATGGGCACTATATAGACCTATCTTGGATCCATTCCACGTAATGGTACAACTTGATGGTACCTAGGCCTTTCCTAATTACCATTGTTCTTTCCAAAAGAGTGCCCATAAGTTGTTGTGCCTCCTCTTCAGGTAGGCCAAAGGAGTCAAACTCCTTCAACTTCCAACTTTGCATTCTATCCTGCTCCCTGATCTGTAAATAGTCTCTAACCTGAATCCCCCAAATATATTTTAAGAGTTCTTCGGTGGCCACTAATTCCACCAAATTATTTATACTCGCGTTGTCACACCAAGAATTTTCCCCAAAAAAGAGTTGATCTACCATTGTGTATATCCCAAGAAAGATAGTCCACAATTAGGGTCCTATAATCCAGCATAAAATTCTCGATTTTGGAGCCTTTGTGAGTTAATGTTGTAAAATCTTGGCCTATTTTAATTGGTTTTTATACATTCTCCAAATCAAATATTTTCCCAAGTACTTTGTTGTGAAGATTTTATTTTCTTATTTAACTCCCCCTTCTCCTTTGACATGCTAACTTTCTCCGAAGCTATCAAAGCAATGTTGTTCTTCTCGGCATTCCCTTGCCCAAAAAAATTAACTCATCTATTGATTGAAATTTTGATTGGCACCGCTTCATAATGCAAGGCAAGAAATCAAGTTCATTGGAATAGTTGAGATTATTGCATTTAGCATGGTGATTCTCCCTGCCCATGACAACCTTCTTCCTTTTCAAGACGACGTTATACTTGCAATTTTTTCATAGAGGGGTCCCAAACCTTGTTTATTATGATACCTTTATCAAGGGGAAGACCGAGATAAGTGCATGACAGATGTCCTTTTCTAAAGCCCAGCATTCTCTTTTATCCCTTGTTCTTTCCTTGTCCTAGTAGAAAAAAAATTATGATTTCCTTTCTCCTGCCTCCTGCCCGGAATCTTTAGAAGAAAAATTTGAAATCCCTCTTATTAATATTGCCTCTTGCCTATTAGCTACTCCAAAGACTAAAGTATCATCAGAAAATTATTTGATGAGTGATTAGTGGTGAATTGCTCATGACTCTAATTCCTAAGATGTCTCCCCTTGACAAAGGTTGTCTAAACTTCTTCGCAAAACCTCTCCCATTATAATAAAGAGGAAGGGATATAAAAGATCCACTTGTTTAATGCCTTCCAAAATCTCGAAAAATCCCTCTAAAGAGCCACTTAATAGCATTGACTATCTGAGACTAGAAATCATCTTAAATATTAAACCTGATAAGATCATGGAGAAGCTGAATGCATCCATAACCTTCATTAGAAACCTCTAGTTAACAAAATCATGTGACTTTTGAATGTTTATTTTGATTAGCATTCCTAGACTTCTAATTTTCTGAATTGAAAGTAAAACCTCTTGAGCAATAATGACCCCCTCTCTAGCATGAACCTAGTTTGTTTCTCTGATATTACTTTCAAAGATTTTTCGAAGATTTAATTGAGTTTATTTTTCATAGATTTAGCAAGATTTTATTGAAGGTGTTGCATAATGATATCAGCTTTTAATTATCAAATAAACATGTTTGTTCCTTTTTAGGAACAAGAGCCAAAAAAAAAAAAAAAAATTTCTCTGAACTCTCATAAAATCATACCTAAAGCTCTTGAAACTTCGATGGCCTATGTGATCTCATTGCCACTGAAATTCCACCTATGTGATCTCATTGCCACTGAAATTCCAACATTTTTAGAAGAAAATAACCCAAAACCATCCAAACTAGGAGCTTTATCAGGATGAAACTGGAATATTGTTTCCATAATTTCCTCTTTTGAGAATCTTACCAACAATATTTTATTATGCTCCTCCAACATTAACTTGGGAATGCTCTCCAAAATACCCTTTGTATCTGCAAGCTTGATCAATTCCAATTATTGAAAAGGTCTCTACAATAGTTTATTGTTGTTGATATGATAACATCCATTTTATTTGTTTACATTAAACCGTGCCCCAACTTGATTTTTGATAATTTATTGGTAGATTTATGAGAAGCGATGCTATGGAAAAAAAACGAGTTTTTATCCCCATCAACCCTTTTTTTCATGAATAAAACGATCCAAACCCATCCCTTGTGTCAATACTTCCTCATTTACCTCTTCCAAATCAGCTTCAATGTTATGTTTAGTTTTGAAAATGTTCTTAAATTGTAGTTGGTACCACTCCTTGAAAGTTTGGTTTATTTAATAGCTAGATTTCTGGTTTTGATTGTGTGCATTTTTAAGCATCAACATTTCGGATCACACTCCGTGATCCATCATCAGGATGAGAGAACAATAAGGAGTTTGGTTTATTACTTTCAGCTTCTGAACATTGGTGAAACTTTAACCTGCATTCCTACCCACCATCTTTCAACTAAATGTAAGGATTGAACACCATCTTTCAACCAAATCAAAGAAGTTTGGTTGTGGACTATGTTTTAGATTTAAGACACTTTAAACTATTAATAAACTATAAAATATTAATATAGATAAGACCAACATTGTCCTACGCTCTAATGACCATATTTTTATCTTATAGTTTTGGCATCCACATTTAACTTTTTCAAACAATCCTCAATGCAAATACTTAAAGAATATGTTAAAAATTAAGCATCATTACTCATACACGCAAGTGGAATTCCTATGTCAAAAAAATGAAAATGCATAGTCTTTATGACAAATAGATTATATCAAAGAACAAAAATGCTTTATAAACAATATCCTTATACAAAGGCGATGTACACACTAGATCCTAAGGAATATAGCTTGTACATTTCAAAGATGTTCAATAATATCATATTTCTTAGTTGTTTTGAATGTAATCCTAGATGAAGGAAGAAAACCAGCGGTACTAGATATAAAACGATATAACACAAAGCTAATATCTTCAACATATTTCCAATTTATTTGATAGCTAAGTAAAGCAAATTTGGCATGAAATGGAGGCTTGTCCATAAGAGACGGTACATTGATGTGCTGAAACAATATAACTGCTTTTAAGATCAATTGATTTCTCATCTTTTGCACTACCAGAAATCTGAGTAAATTTCCTTTCTAAATTAGAACCTGCTAATTACCCATTTCTATTTAATATTCTCATTATTTCAATAGTTTTAAAAACATAACTTGCACCTATGAAAGAGTTCAGGCTCCATGATTCACCTGCCACATCCTTAGATAAACTCTTTTTCATCTTCGTCTATGAACTCTCTAAATTTCCTTTAACCCAATTGAAATTTACATGGGAAAAAACGAACCCAACCTAACAATAAGTACTCAAAGTCCTCAACATTGCATACAAAACATAAAAATTCCTTAAATACAGAAAACTTGTATTCATACAGATTTTCCCGTAACTGTCAAAATCTTTATATAAGTATTTAGTACAAGACTACAGGAACCGACATTGTGATGGTATCCACCGAGGAAGTGAAAAGAACAGTTTAAAACGTTAAATCACATTTCTCTATAATTAGGGATCGCAAATAGTTAAATGAGGTTGCGAACCCCTGCAACAACAGAACGAAACCCTAACTGTCCAAAGCGCAGAAAAACACTCATTGCTCAAAACTCCTGTGACTGAGAGAGTGGATCGACACCATCCTTAGACTTTCCAACCTTCTTAGGCAGCAGAACTTGATGAATATTAGGCAACACTCCTCCAGAAGAAATGGTGACGCTGCCGAGAAGCTTACCGAGCTCCTCATCATTCCTTACAGCAAGCAGAATATGCCGAGGAATTATCCGAGTTTTCTTGTTGTCTCGCGCCGCATTTCCGGCCAATTCCAAAACCTAGAAAAACAGGGGAAAAGGCAAAATAAAGTCAAAAAACAACACTTCAAAAGAAAGCATCTCTCAAAATGCTAAAAATCTTTCCAGAAAAGATCATTTACCTCAGCTGCGAGATACTCCATGACGGCTGCAAGATAAACGGGAGCCCCGCCACCGACTCGCTTAGCATACCTGCCGTTTTTCAGATATCGGCCGATTCTTCCTACCGGGAATTGCAGACCGGCCTTTTGTGACCTGGTAACCGATTTCACACCCTTGCCTTTGCCGCGTCCTCCGCCTGAAGCCATCGCTGTTGCAGAAGAAATTGCACAAGAAAACTGCCTTCGCTTTGAATCTTAATCTTCACAGATCGAAAGAAAATCAGTGTAAGGGGTTTGGAGGAGTTTTTGGGTATTTTAAAGGCGCTGGACGATGGGATTTACGAGGGTTTTCGCTTTCTACTTCACACGGATCGCCAGCGTGGACGCTTTTGCGGTCACGATTGCATCATATGAATCGATTTTGACGCGGATCGCCAGCGTGGCACTCAGTTTTTTTTGAAAATTTTCGCGCTTAAAATGTGGATAGTGGGGCCCGCACTAGGAGCCACGTAGAGTTTCTTTCTTTTTTGTAGTTGAGGAAATTGAGGATAACGAGGGTTAATGAGTGTCGACGATGGGGGTCTAGAGTTTATTTAAATGGATCCAAGTTCCAACTATAAACTTAGGTTATTTCATAAGTTGATGGCAAATTAACACTTGTCCACTCCACCATAATAATAACAAAAAAATGTGTTTAATTTTTCAAGCCTTTGGAATAGTAATGGTGCAAATAGTATGTCTTGTATTTCAGATTTGCTTTAAATTTGTTTATTTTTTATTTTTATTTTTAGTAATTAGTATATATGGCATATTTTTGTATACAAATTTGTCTATCACTCAAATTTATTTGATTTTAAGTTTTCATATTTTAATTATTTAGATTTTTCCTTTGTATTGAATCAATGTAAAGAAAATATTATAATCGTGTTAAGAAAAAAAGAGGATTATCTAGAATTTGACTTACAATTTATTTTTTAAAGAATGTTGATTACAATAAAGGTTGTAGCTAAAAATTTGCAAGCAAAGAAGACACCACGACAACAACAAACATGACTAGCAGTCATAGTACGTAATGATTGTTGTAAAAGAAGGTGAAGAAAGCTTGCAATATAAACTTAAATTGACTATTAATGCAAATCTGAAACCAAACATTAACCCTCAATAAAGTGATTGCAAAATCAAAACAAGAACTAGAAACCATTGCACATAAAACACCATATTTACGTGGAGAAACCCTTTTGGGGAAAAAACTTCACCACAGAAAGAGAGGCAAGTATATTATTAATTCAATGAAGAATACAATAGCAATACACTTTTTTGTAGACCTCTGTAGAAATCTAGTAGCACTCTATTTGTACGCCTCTCTCTCCGGTTTCCCACAGCTTTCCAAGGGCGGGGGTTAGTAGCCAAGGTTCACAAGTGTATGCAAATCTATTACGCAATAACTACTAAACGAATGATCGAAACGTGAGCAATAAAATGTACAAACAACAAAAAGGAAGACAAACGAATGTAAACCCTTCGATGCTTGAAGCTTCTATTGTTTCTCTCTACTCCTTCCGAAACGCTGTTCTTGATGCTCAGTATTGGCTGGGCAGCGTCTATGACTTGAGAAGCGTCGAGAATTTGATAATTGCAATGTGTGTGTGATTGCAAGATAGCTTGAATGTTGACAGAGTAATGGCGCTTTTAAGCTTGAAATCCTGGATCCTTCAAATGGTTATGAAGGGTTTATTATATAGGAATTGCTGATGAAATGAGTGGTTGAGATCAATCCCAGAGATGGGAAGATGAACGGTTGTGATCAAAAGGA